>SJVG01000385.1:0-33146 GCA_034774675.1 Scedosporium minutisporum
GCGGGGGGGCGGATGATAGAAGGCGTAAAACCGGGAGGGAATTGCATCAAATCGTGGCCGTACCTAAAGCCAGCCTGAGATGGGGGGAACATCTGGTCCTGCGTCATCCTATTATGCAGGCTAGGGGGGAGAGGGACCTGGCCGAAGCCGGGAGGAGGAGGCGGCATAGCAACGCCGCGGCCAACTCCGAAGGGCGGGAGAGGAGGTGGCGGCGTATTAATAACACCGCGGAGAGATCCCATGGATGGTGAACCAGTGTGTGGTAGGTTCGACAGGGGAGGAGGGCCATGATTGATCTGAGAACCAAGCGTTCCAGGGCTCGCGTGAATAGGAGTCGCGGCATGGGGCGAACCGTGGAGGCTCGCCGGTGCTCCGGGCTGTGGTGTCAGTCCGCCGTGGGCAGACACATCATGCTGCTGCGACGAGGTTCGCGAGCGAATAGGATGCGCAGTCCTCGGCGGGAGGATGGGAGTCGCGACAGGGACCTTGGGCGATGCGTAGGTAGTAGGAGGGGGAGGATGATGTTGAGTAAGAGAGGATGTCGTGGCCTGAGAGGGTTGCGGAGTCACAGCTTGCGCGGACGGCTGCTGCTTCTTTCCAGACGGAGTCTTGGGGGCCGCTGATGAGGCTGGGGGACCCCTGGACGAGGGTGGCTTGCTTTGACCCTTTGCCTTATCCTTGGCTTCGCGGGCGCCTTTGGCCTGGGCTTCCTTGGCCTTTCTCTCGCGTTCCTGGGCCTCGTGCTTCTCCCTGCGCTCGCGAGCGTCGCGCTCCTTCTGCTGTTGACGCTCCTTTTGCAGACGCTCTTTCTGCTGGCGCTCCCTCTGTTCGCGCTCCTTTCTCTCGCGCTCCTGTCTCTCCTTCGCCTCGCGGGCTTCCTTTTCCTTCTGACGCTGCTCTTCCTTGAGCCTCTTCTCGCGCTCCTTGGCCTCGCGAGCTTCCTTGGCCTTCCGCTCTTGTTCCTGCACCCGCTTCAGCCTCTCCGCCTCCTTCCGCTGACGATCATCCTCTTCCTTCTTCTTCTGGGCCTCCTTGGCCTTTCGCTTCTCCTCGTGGAGCTTCCGTTGCTCCTCGGCGCGCTTCTCGGCTTCGAGCTTCTTGGCTGCTTCCTCAGCAGCCCTCTCGGCCTCCTTTTTGGCCTTGGCCTCCTGGTTGGCAAGCTTCTTTTGTCGCTCGCGGTCGCGCTTCTTCGCAGCCTTGGATGCTTTTTGGGCCTTTTTCTCCTCTTCTAAACGCTTCTCGTCATCGAGCTCTTGAAGAAGCTTTTCGGTGCGTTCGGACGCCAGCTTCTTCTTGTAAGCGCTAAGGACCCTTTGCTCAAACATGCGAGCTGCGAAGATTTGAAACATTCGTCGACCCTCTTCCATTCGCTGCTGATCCGTCATGGCCTCCTAAAAAACATGATACATTGATTAGAAAAGAGAAGGGCAAGGAAAGAAAGGGGGGGGGGGAATCTCGCAAGATCCTCAAATGACATACCTCAACCTCGTCCTCGTCTTCATCATAGTCTCCCTCTTGATCCTCATCATACTCCTCATCGTCCTCTTCATCATACTCTCCTTCCTGGTCGTCATCGGGGCATGCGTGGCCGTGGTGATCATGGTGATCGTGGTGATCGTGGACGTGATGGCCGTCGGGATGGTGGTGGGTGTGGCTATGGGCGTGCGGGTGGACATGGTCATGGTCATGGTCGTAATCGTCATCGTAACCGTGGTCATCATCATGGTCGTGCTCATGATCAGGCTCGTCGTCGTCGTCGTGAACATCTGGAAGCACATACCCACCACCGTTCGTGCGATGTTCTCTCACTCGAGGATAGCCGTCATAACCTCCGGGTTGTTGAGCGGCGGAGGCACCAGCACTCTCTTCTCGTGCCATGCGACGTTCCGCAAGTTGCTCCATCATCTCAATGAACTTTCGACCGTCGTTCTTGAGCAAATCATCAGCAACGGTAAGGATGCCACCTAAACCAGAAAGTTAGCGAGACTGCACAACGGACGATGCGTGGCGCTTATCGATGCGACCGTACCTTTAACTTGCAGACTATTTCCAAAGTCTAGGAAGTCTGCAATGACGCGATCATCGGCTCGTCGATCGTCTTCGGAATCCTCATCTTCGCTAAAGCCTTCCTCTTCCTCTTCGTCGAAGTCGTCATTCATGTAGTCCTCCTCCCGCTCGTCGTCGTCGACTTCGAGATGCTCAACCATTGTAGCGCGAGAGGGGACGGCCCCTTGGTAGATGAGGGAATTGTCTCGAGGGGTATGTAGGGCAAAATTGCCGGGGCCACCGAGAAGGGATCCGTCGGCGCGGTTGGCGTAGTTCTCGAGCTCTCGATAGTAGCTATCGTAAAGACCCTCAAGCTCCTGTTCAATGGCACTTCGCTTACGGCCACACACGGCGCAGCTGCATGTGTTCTTCTGCTGCTCCTTCATCTTTTTGAGGATGGTATCCTTCTCGAGCTTAACGAGACTCTTACGCTCCTCCTCGCTGAGGTTGATCCAGAAAGTCTTGATGCGTTCGCGCTCTTCGTTGGAGTTGGTATTCCAGAAGCGGTCGTCGGTATAGCTTCGGGCGGGGGCATGGCTATGGTGGTGGTGCTCAGCTTCAGCTGGGTTTCCGGGCATATTCTTTTTCTTCTTTTTGTTACGTTTGTTCTTCTTGCCCTTTGCCTGGGCACCAGCGGCATCTGCATCATCTTCCGGATGGGCTCCATTTTCAAGGAGTACAGAACTCTGAGAAGGTTGGGATGGTTGTTGGGTAGGGCGGGAGGTCGACGCGGCGCTGTCATCGTTTTCTGTGGCAGCGGGGATAGGCGCGTGGGCCGTTGAGGCGACTCGAGAGTCAGAAGGTGTGGGCAACGGACTGTGGCCGTTCGCCGCCGCGGCCGCGGCGGCGGCCTTCGCGGCAATCTTTTGTCGACGCTTCTGCTTCTTGGGGTTCACGCCAGAAGGCGGACCGTTGGTCGAGGCGCCCAGGATGGAAGGCTGGGGAGCAGGCATGGCGGGCGAGGTGGGGGAAGTGGTTTGGATAGGCTGGGCAGCTAGCGGAGCCTTCGGGAGGGCGATAAACTTGGAACCGTCCTTGTTCGTGTATTTGGAGACGTTCTTGCCGGTGGGGGAGGATGTGGGTTGGGACGCTGGCAAGCGGTTGTTCGCGGGCATCTCTAGAGGATAGTCGAGCGATGCGTTCACCGAGAGTCAATCGCCGGCTAAGTCATGGGAGGGAAGGTATAGAGTTGGAGGGGTAAGAACACAGTCGAGGGACTTTGATGGGGTTTGGCGAGTGATGCTCGGCAATTCGGTCTCGTGGCAAGGCCTTCGAGAGCGGATTTTTCGGTGTTGGGTAGGCGACCCGTCACAAGCGAGTGGTGTCGTCACGGGAGCCAGCAAGTTCCCTGGGGGGTAGGAAGATTGAGGCTCTCGGGACCTTGACGGGGTATTTGGAATCGAGGGAAGACAGCTGGAATGGTTTTAGATGTTGGAAGCAACCCTGAGAGCCGGTAGGAGATGAGGTGAGGTTGTGGGTTACTTACTGCAGGCCCTTGCAATGCCGTGCGGCTAGAGCAACAATTGGTTGGGTGGCTCACACTGTGGGGGTACCTCCTCCTTCGCCCGTTTGCCCAGTGCCAAAGAAAAGCCGGGAAACAGGGAAGGGGGCAAGGCTGGGTAGCGTTTGGAGGCGAAAACGTGAGATAAAAGGGAATTGGAAAAAAAATTCTCCGGCGATGCCAAAGGGGGAAAACGAGAAAGAAAAGGAAATCGGGATAGGATTGACAAGAATGTCAATCAGAAATGGGGGAATCTTCCGAAGACCACTTGGTTTGGGAAAAAGAAATTGGTTATGGAAGAAGATGTGAGGTGAGGATGTGTGGAGGTTTTTGAGGTGTTGGTCCAATAGCTGTTTTTGACGCCAGCAGGAAAAGAAGCTGGTAGGCGCCGCAGGGAACAGCGTATGTTGTTAAAATCGAATGGAGGACGAAGAGGGATGAAGAAGGGAAAAGGTTGGTGCCACTCTCAAGCTCCAAATACAGAAACAGAAGATATGGAGGAACGAGGGCAAAATTCAGCCGGTTAGGAACGAGGAAGGAGCCCTTGATGCTCTCAAAGTGCCAATACATTGTATCAATTCAATGTATCCATTCAATGCCCTTATTCACTTGGGTGATTCATCACCAACCCGGGTGCTCCTGCCTTGATGTCGTTTCGATAATCGACACTAACACAGACGCAGACTAATACCAAACGCCTCGTCGCACCTGCCAGATGATGACAGCAAAGGTATTTCCAACTGTACAGCTATAAATCTGACACTGTGCTTAGCCAGATTTTCCAGCTGGGTTCAGCATTGATCAGTGCAGCGACCCAAAATCTGAGGTGCGGGAAGTTACAGGACTGGACGAAAGTCTCCCCCAAGGTACGAAGTACTAGTCCCGTGTACTGTCACGTGCATCTGCAACACCTCAACGTCCATGATCAAACAGCATCGTCGGTGTCGTCTCGAAACGAAACAGAATCGAAGGACCAAACCGCAATCGACCCAATTGTGCCTAATCCTGCCTGTGAACATTGAAGCCTTCAATATTCTGTGGGCGCATTTTCAGCATATCCTGCCAACCCCATCTTGTCGAGGGATGAAAACATTCAAGCATTCAGACACCCGGACATGACACTTGAAAGGGTCTTTGGTCTTGGTCCCACACCCTTCAAACTTCTTGGATGCCGGCCTCATCATTTTTGAGGGGAGTGAGACACCCGATTCACTTTGCCACACCCTGACTAGTCGAGGCAAAGAAGGACACATTTTGATAGCTCAGCAGTAAAGTAGGCATGCACTGGCATTGTCCTGATCCTAACAAACCTTGAGCCTCAATCAAAAGATATTTCTCTATATCCACCTCTTATTTTGACCTCGGCATTTAGTAGTTCCCCTGCCCTCTAAACTAACTAAATACCAGTAGTAGATATGAATACTGTAAGCAAGTCGTTGCGCCCCTGAGTATACCCATGCTTTTTCCCCTGCGTAAGAGTCCCGTCATAGGCAATAGCTTCCTCACGGTGAAACCCAGGAATCGTCTTCCTACTCTCTATAGATCGAAGTCTGTAGGCAGCACGCAGGAGGCCCTGTGCCATGTTAGAAGATGGTAGAAATAGAACTGCTCCACGAGTCCCTCCCGTAACCCTCCCCAGATTGTTGGGACACCCCTGTATTTGGATCCATATTGACAACGTGATCGCAAACTCCGGGTCGACCATCAGGGCTCATAACAGGAACCCGTACCAGAGGCGTTGCAAGAGCAAAGGTGACCAGTATTGGTAGAACAAGTAATACCATCCCGCATTGATAGAGATGCTGGTATCTAGGAATCAAAGCTAGACGTGAGTAGAGACAGAGACACGAATGGAATTGACAAGGCAGCGGAGTTATTTCGAGTGTGCAGTTGTTTGAAAGATGGCACTAGAACATTATGCGGGTTTCCCGTCGACTACAATTCTTGATCTGGACTAGGTCGGTGAGAACTTGCGCCGCGCCCGCGGTAAATGATCCTTTTGGTCCCGCATGCCCCGTCTTGAACAAAGCCTCAATATATCAAAACCATCCACCACCTCCAAAATTAGCATCTACCTCTACGTCACCACCCACTTTCATCATTCGGACTAGCTATATCCAAAACAGGAGTTCAAGCGTAAGAATATGCTTAACGCCAAACAATGAGATGAGGGTATATATATCTTTCTGCTTTGCCCTACTTTCCCATTGAATGCACACCACACGGTTCCCAGCCACGTGTCCTTCAACGATGAAGTCAACCGTGACAATTATTTCGTACATGATATCATTGATACTATACAGGCTCATAGCGGAGCAGTAATATTAGTAGCAATCGCAGAGCCGGGGGGGAACTAGCAGAGAACTTGTAGAAGGAGATTCTATCTCGATGGATAGATAAGAATCTAACGAATATATATCCATTCTCGACAAGAAGACAACACATACGACCATAGCTCGTAGGAAACTGAGGGTCCCGTCCGCTCCCCTGTCACATAAGCTACGAAGCGCCGAACTAGTAGTTGGGTCGGTGACGACCAGCGAATCCTCGGTGTTGTATGTCTTTTTGCGTCTCTCTTCTTTCTTTTTTGAGCTTGCCCTTAATCTAGATGCCCATTGGCTGTCGATGTGACGGTTGCAACTTCAGTGTTGTTCACTTCCTTCCGAGTGTCCCGAAAGACGGGGCAGTAGAGCCTTTAGCGTATTTGGGGTTAAACAGTGAAGGCATCGGCGAGACCGAGAAGGGAACTGGGATAATTCTTGAACGAATCAGCCCGTGAAGTCAAGCAAGGCTATGCTTTGAATCCGCGATGATAAAGAATGTAAGCATATCGATGGATGTTGTAAACCGGGATGTTCTTGTTGACACGACCGGAGGGGCCTCGGAGCTTCCCGATATGACATCTGCTCGGAACGAGGGTTGAGACGACTGCGGGATAAATTTCTGACAGTCTCTCGGGGAGAATACGAAGTGCGTGAATAATGGGTCAATTAATACTAGCGGCATTTGGCACATATCAAACGGGGCAAAATACACACATCAAACCAAGATCGGTTCGAAAAAGGGACTTCTTTTAATACCCTGATTCGTCGCTGGTATCGGTGGAGCTGCACAGCCTCACTAAAGGGCTGAGAACTGGGCGCGGGTGGGAAAACGTCGCATCTCGCCAGCGTCGAATTCCCTCTATTCTTTCTTATTCGCGCTACGTCCAAGAGGTGTGGGCCTGGCCTTGATGTCATGCAGCTCGGTGTAGGGATTCGTGATGTCTGTGCATTGTCTCGAGAGGCGTTGCCCTCCCCGGTCATAGGGCTGTTTTAGGCGAGGAAAACAGCATTGATCGAAGTCACTTTTCTTGAAGAGTTTCCTTTCCGTGGCCGTGTCCATTGTCCAACGCCCAACAAAGAACAGCTGGAGTGGAGTGTAACTCCAGGACTCCCTCACCAGCCGATCGTGTTGTCAAATACCCCGTGACAATGGAGAGAAGACGCGAGTGTGATACTGTGCTACGGATGCGGGATACACACCACGGCGATGGGGAATGCGTCTTGTCTTCACCCACCCAAAGCACAATGATGCAAAGAGGAGGCTACAAGGTTTCGATAGTTGGCCTTCGCCTCCTGTCCTTTCCGCCGAAGAACAAAAACGGGTCACGACCCAAACTGAGGAAGACTCCGAGTCCTGCTCCTATTCGTCGAAGTGAAACCGTATGTCCAGGGACGGCAGGGAAGTGGTCACTGGTCAGGGATGGCATTCGGAGGCGGATCGGGCTCTTTTTCTTTTGGCGGCCTCAATCTCGGGAAAGTCAGACGCGTTCCTGGATTTGTCGATGTAGATCCCGTCTCCCTTGTCCTCCGGCGTGGCATGGTTATTAATCAGATACGAGAGGGACTTCGCGATTCACAGTTGCAACGAGTCGTGTTCAATTTTGGAGCCCTCATCGTTTCATCCACAAAGGAACGCTAATGGAACTGTGACTGGGCAACATTGAACTCTCCCAGTCTCAGCTTTCTTATTCGTGTCATAGTATCAATCAGTATGTTCCGAAAGAGGGGGATGGTGAGAGAATAAACGCAAAATTTTGCCCGGCTTCAAACGGCAACTGATGGACCCGTCCTTGTTTACATTCAATGCAATATTTACACGGCAGACAGTTTTGTCCTCCTGCTGAGCCAATGTCAATGACGCTGTTGACAGGTCCTGGAAGCTGGAAAGCTGGAATGAGAATCAATTCAAGTATAAAGTAGGCTTTTTTGTCCTCTTTGCTTCGGCGCCTGTCCTTGCGAGTATCCGTTTCTTAATTCGAGAGAACTCCAGTCGGGTTCGCCGTATGACAATGAATAGGACTTTTGTCGATCGAGGACGCAGGTTGAGCCTGGCCCACTCAGGATCGCTGACAGCAAAAGTGGCACAGCACCACAATGCACCATCAATCGATGTCTTTGTTAGGTCAGGCCTACCCGGAATTTACCCGTCAGCCCAAAGTCACTCTGGCGTCTGGAAGTCGCAGCCCACTGAGCCCAGCTGGATTGAGATCGTGCTATTTATTACCAATATTCCAGGCCCGGGGCAGTCCTGTTCTGCAGCCTCTGCAGGCATTGTTGAACCGCGCATCCAGCCCAGTCCCAGCCCAGCCTAGCCTCAATACTTCCTAGGACCTTCTCGTATTCACGTTGTCCTGGATCGACCAACCCATCCTCCCCTGGCAAGTGACAACCCATATTGCCATATTACAGAAGTCCCCGCTGCACCTCCCGCTACGTCTCCCCCCTTGGAACCATTTTAATCCTGGTCAATCTCAGCCCTCCGCCACCCATCTAGCCATCTGCATCGTCCTGTTCTGGGGTTGAAATCAGGAACCACGGCCGAGTCGCCAGGAACCAACGACGAAGACGGACCTTTGTACTTGGTAGGGCACAGGGGGCCATCTGAACCATTCTGTCCCTGATACCCTGATACGACTCCTGCCCGAGCTGGGAAGACTGACCAAAGTCGCAAGACCCGCGCCCGAAGCCTAAATAAAAGCCGACAGGCCCGTTTCCGGTCTTGGCCTTACACAGCATCATTTTTTAACGCATCCGTGTTATTATCTCCAACGACCCTTTTCCATTGACAAGGTTCCACGCACAAACTCGTGCACACTAGTGGCTCTTGACTACTATTTTCTTTTTTCTTCTTCTTTTCTTGTGCTTCCGACCTTTGGATCCCTCCGTGCCTGCGTCTCCTCTCCTACTTTTCTCGTACCTGTGCTCCCGGCTCCCTCTACACACCGACGGACCCATTCGATCTTTCGTATTCGTCTTCGACGCCCCTTGTATCCGCTCACGCATCCTCGCCGAATCTCGAGATCAATCCCTCTTAATCCCCTCCTCCCGCCGTATCTCGTCGATCCGACCGACCCTCCTTAACCCCGGGCAGCTGGTGGATCAACCTTAGGTACCCTACATAGGGGGCTAGTATACCTCGAAACGGCTTCTCGCTCGACGAGTCTTTCCCGAAATAATTCCCTCTACTCCTCGTCAAACAATCTCGACCTATCCGGTTACAGGACAAATCTACAATCGTAGTCGGTGGAGGACGACGACGGTCATCGGGCTGGGCACTGATCTCCATTGAGCCGCATCTGCCCACACCGACCACTTTACGTCTGGTGCCTTTATTTCCTTCCGTCATTCCGCAAGCGTTCTCTTCCTCCGACACCCACAATGGCGGCCGCCAGTCCAAACAACGCTATTCGAAGGTACGCCGTCTTGGTTCTTGTGGCATGCCACCGAGGTGGCTCAACCCTATCCACCTGCCAGCTTGGATAGTCCCAGGCATGAATGGCACACAATCAGGGCAATCTCCTGGCCGCTGGCGTACTCCCGCGAGCTTCTGGAGCCCGGCGGTTTCAAGGCCTGCCTGTACATGTTTCCGGGGATGTATTGAACTGACCAATTACTTTAGGAAGTTAGTGATCATCGGCGATGGAGCCTGCGGAAAGACAAGTCTTCTAAGCGTCTTCACGCTGGGTTACTTCCCTACGGTAAGTCTACGAAACCTATGGAATGCCCTCCCACTTCTTTGTTTGACTCGAGCTAACGTTTTTCTTGGTAGAACTATGTAAGTTTACGACATCCCCTAAGACGAACTCATCGCCGATTCGACGACACGTACTAAGCTGACTTCCCTGAACTGCGATAGATACCGACTGTATTCGAAAACTACGTGACCGATTGCAGAGTCGACGGCAAATCCGTGCAGCTAGCGCTATGGGATACCGCGGGACAAGAAGACTACGAGCGATTGAGGCCACTAGCATATTCGAAAGCCCACGTCATCTTAATAGGCTTCTCTATCGAGACCCCTGATTCGCTGGATAATGTCAAGCACAAGGTAAGACTTCAAGATGCTCGACCCAGGGGGGGGGAGTATGCGCACCCAGAACTGAGAGGCTGACCATTCTCCATTCTTGGATTAGTGGGTAGAAGAAGCTACTAGGCTTTGCCCTGGCGTTCCTATAATCCTCGTTGGGCTGAAGAAGGATTTGCGCGAAGACCCCGTCGCCATCGAGGAACAACGGAAGAAATCTCTAAGATTCGTCTCCCCACAAGAAGGCGACCAGGCTGCCCGAGAGATCGGTGCTCGGAGGTATCTTGAATGCTCTAGCTTGAGTGGTGAGGGTGTCGATGACGTCTTTGAGGCTGCCACCCGAGCAGCGCTCCTCACATTCGAAAGGGGTGAGGGTGGTGGCTGCTGCGTTGTGTTGTAAGCCACCACCATGTTGACCTTGCATTTTGCGAAGCAATTGAGCGTCAGCCGTTCCTGGATACCCCGGAGACTAGAACGCGGATCTTTTTTCGCCCCCATTATTCTACGGAGATATTTTGCGCCATATGGAGCCATGTACTGGCACTTCTACCGTCCTGACTTGTGCTTGCTTGCGAACTCCAGTCGCTCGCTCGTGCCGCATCTACAGGCGGAGGAAATAAACCAGTGCATAGGTTTCACCCAGCTGCGCCTACTCACGTATATGATCTTTTCGTCGAATCGCCCGCCGAACACAGAAGTCTTCCTCCCCGGCTTCTACGCAACTCCCAACACCTGAGCTTTCAGCACAAGTGACATGTTCTTTCGAACCTCGATCCCGACGGCAACAATGAACTTAACTTAGTGAGAGACACCAGAGGTCTTTCTATCTGTTAACCACACTGAGCGTTTTACTCAGGTTTTACGCCGTTTTTAATTTTCGCATTTTGTAATGGAGAATGGGGGAAAAAGTCTCATTTATTTTCAACTACACGGGTAACAATATGATGTCGTTTTTTTTTTTTTTTGGTTTTAATTTATCTTTTATTTCTGGTTTTCTGAAATACGCATCCCTTTCCTCAGATCTTTGGCTATGGAATTCTCTGTCTTATAGGGAAAATGGGGAATATAGGGAAGGGAACTGGAAGGGAAGGGGGGCGGAAACAATATGACGTTCTTTTTGTCTTCCGTCTTTTGTGCGGATCAAACTGTCCAAGGCGTCAATATCCTCGCTACATGTTCAACATTTTTATTTCTTGCCATGCCCGTGATCTAGCATTAATATCTATCTCTCTTGTCTTCTTTCTAATGACTCTCTGCTAGATTCCTCTTTCTTAGTCTTATTTGTCCTTTTCTTTGTCCGCACTCGAGGGATATCGAGACGAGACTGTGTGTCCGAGCCTTGCTGGATGGTGTGATGGTCGGATCGAGATTGGCATAAATTGAGTATGCGCTTCTTTTTGGAACCCGAGTCAGGAGATACGGATTTGGCAACTCCCCGCCCACTGGCCTCTAATGCCTAGATGACTCGAAGGAAGAAGGTTTTGTTTTTGAGAAGTCATGATGCCTTGTCTCACGCAGAGACTCGAAGTAATTGAGTGGGGAAAAAGGAAAAAAAAATTGTTAAGAATATTTTACAATCTAAGCTCCATCCTCATCGCTGGTACTTGCACATCGACGGGTTGATCTGACCTGAAGAAGCATCCTCGGCCCATCAATACAACTCATACTCGTATCAAGAGAGCAGTCCATAAACCTCCAAGTCTAGTACAGGTGATAATGATACATTCAAAATCAAACAATCAAAAGAAAAGAAAAAAAGAAATGTGCCTCATGGGCCGCTTATATCCATCCCCCTTCTGATAAAAAATATTTCAATATTTCACCTCGTCCAAGAATGATTCCACGCCTCCCTAGCAGGCGTCTCCGTCTGCAACCTCGCATACTCAATCGGGATCCCCCTCGGTCCATAAACCCCCTTCTTCTCCATGGCAACCCGATACAAATACCCCTCGGTCCTCGTTCCGGGACCGCTCGTCTTCCTGAGCTCCTCGCACGCCTCAAACATGCCCTGCTGCATCCTCATGAGCTCCCTCTCGCGGGCCTCCCGGACCTTGCGCTGGTGCAGGAGCCAGGCGCGGTGGATCGTCCAGTGGCGGAGCCACCTGCTGCGGGCCATGCGGAGAGGGGCGGGAGGGTCGGCGAAGAGGTTCGCCTTGAGGGCCTTGAGCTTGATCGAATCTTCCGTCTTGGGCTTGGCGCCGCCCTTCTTCTTCTTTTGAAGCATCGTCGTGGTGGTAAAAGAACGTGCGAGAGACACGTTGGTGGTCGCTGTCCATGCTCGCTGGAGGGGAGTGGAGGCAAAAAGGCCTCGAACACTGGAAACGCTCGACATGACGCTGGAGTGAATTAATAATAATATTGGACGTTGTTTTTTTATGTTTTTTTGAAAATGTAGGTTTAGTCCTTTTTACCGAGAAATTCGTGTAGAGGTCGTTTGGTGCCCCTTGGAGATTGTAGATTGTCGCAGTTGAAGCTGACAAGAGGTGTTATGTAGTCAATGATGTTCGCGGCGGGGTCTCCCTGGGACTCTTGCAGATTGGCGGTTTGCGGAGCGCTATCCTGGCTTGGGCAACCGGTGATGGTGAGTTGAAAGGAATCCGTAGCGGGGATCTCGGGGAGATGGAGATATGCTTCGGGATCTAGTTGAAGGGGGTGTTGGTCGGTAGTTAGATTGGAGGTGGGAGCCGGAGGATCAGAACTTGTAGCAGGGACGGCGGAGGCGTTTATGACAAAGTTGGTAGCGGAATCGGACTGCAGGAAAGCATCGAAGTCAAAGACCAGGGGATCGAAATCTACACCAAGGTCGTCGCTGGTGGTGTCTGTGCCGAGATTCAAAAAGTTATTTGGGTTGAAACCCTCAACTTCGGGAGCTGAGCCGGATGACGATGGCAGAGAATCGATCTCTTCGTCCAAAGCAGGCACCTCCTCTGGGTCCGGAACCGTCAATAAGGCGTTCGAATCGTCTGACTGATTCGGATTGGCAGACGAAAGCTGAGCGGTGCTCGAATCGGCAGGTTGGCAAACCGATTCGACAGGTTGGGAAACCGAAGCGGCGGGTTGAGAATCCGAAGCGGCAGGCAGGGGACCACTGCGCGAGGCAACCTCCGGCTGAGAAACGTCGTTCTTCGGACCGTTGGGAGCAGGGCGAGATCGGTCCGCGGTGCTTCCCCGGACTTTTTCGTAAACCCTCTCGAGCGAGTCCTTGAAGATGAGAGTAGGATTACTCAGGCCGCTGTAGAGGTTGGCGAGGGGGTCAGTAACAGCGTCGGGGTGCTGGGTGCGAGTGTGTTCGACGAAGGTCTGTTGCGTGGTTAGAATCGAAGAAGTTCTCAATTGCTAAATTTTGGCGTGGAGCCATTGAAATTCGAAGAACGCGATTTGATTGGTCAAAGCTTTTTGACGAGGGTCGGAGTGAAAAGGTGAGGTCTCGACAGATTTACCCGGAGATAATCCGACTTAACGTCAACCTCACCCGAGAGGAGGATGAGAAGGAAGGGAAGAAAGCGAATGAAAAAAGGGAAAAGGAAAAAGGGAAGTGGAGAGGAAAGTAGGGAGAAGGTAAGTATATGAAAGAATGGAAAGGATTTTTTAAAACAAATGAACATTCAAATCTAGGAAAATCTTCCAACTTACTTTAGGGCACTTGTACACACCGACTCTGTCATTATACTCGTTGTCCTGGAACAGGATCCTCTCAGCAATCGCCCTCTGCCGGCGAGTGAAATAGCCCGCTAGTGTCTTCAGGTCTTTCTGGCCTGTGATATCCACGAGGAGGTCGGCAAATGTCCGCGCCTTTTGGTCCCTGAGGCTGTCATTGGTCTCCTCCACGAGCCAAGCGAACTCCGAGACGACCTCTGTTGCCATCAAGCGATCCCTAATAAAGTTGCGGTACTGCCTCGATGGTGTATCTCGCGAGGGAAACTTCAACCCATAAGCGTTTCTCAAGTGCAAGACGTTCTCATCCGACAGCGTTTGCGACCATCCGACTGTGTCAATGGGCTGTGTCCGACTGAAGGGGTAAAACATGATAAGCGAATATAACATCTTGAATACCCTTGGCATGATGGACTGCAGCCGATCGAGGTATTCTCCCTGCGTCCGCGGAACCTGGCGCTCGTACTGGAAGCGATGCTTGTCTCGCTTGTCAGTGCGGTGCATGCTCGTGTACTTGAAGATGTAGTCTCCACCGCGGTGTCCAAAGTACGCCGGCTCATCGGTTAGCCTAGTGGCCACGTGCAGGTTCATGGGCGTCATGTTATCCGGCGCCATGTTAACCTTCATGGCCCTCGAGTACGCCACAGGACCATATTCAAGGCCCTTAGGGAGAATATCACCGTAAGCCTTGGTGTTTGACTTCACGGCCGCTTTAATTGCATTTTGAGTTTCTGGGGTAATGGGAGTTGCGGCTTCTCCTACGGCAGGGAGCGTGAGTTTCTGACGGACTTCTTCCGTCAGCTCCCCAAGGTCATCAATGACCCTGGCGTTTCCAGCATCGACGTGCGTGTTGGAAAGAAGCGCGAGAATTGCGGCGTTCAGGGAGTTTTTGATTTGCTCCATATCGACGGCCCTTCTGCGCTGAAGTTCTTGCGACAAGATTGGTGCGTACTTGTCGCGCTCTAACGTCTCAAAGGGGGACCAATGATGGGCGATGTTGTGAGTGGCAAGGTATGATTGCCATTTGAATTCCAGATAGCGTTCCTCGGTCATTCGGATTTCCCGGTTCTGGACAGCCGGCGAGATGGTAGGCCTGGACGCTGTTTGGAACCTTGCGTTTGAAGCTAACATGTTAGCGTTGAGTTGCTGGACCGTTGCGAATTGCTGAGCCGGCTGTAGGGACATCCCAGTTGAGTTCGGAGTCAGAGCCAGAGGTTTGGTAGTTGCTGGCTTGGCAGATGTCCTTGTAGTTTCTGGTGCCGTTGACATGGTAGCTGGCAGTGATGTGCGAGTTGAGTCTAGAGTCAGAGCAAGACGATTGACAGTTGCTGCCATTGCAGATGTCGTTCCAATTTCTGGGACTGCTGGCGCGGTGGCCAACAGCGGCATCTGACTGGAGTCCAGAGTCAGAGCCGAGGGATTGATAGTTGCTGGCATGGCAGATGTCATTCTGATTTCTGGGACCGCTGGTGTGGTGGCTAGTAGTGGTATCTGATTGGGGCCTGGAGTTAGAGCTGGGGGATTCATAGCTGCTGGCATGGCAGATGTCATTTCAATTTCTGGGACTGCTGGCGTGGTGGCCAACAGTGGCATCTGATTGGGGCCCAGAGTTAGAGCCAGGGGATTCATAGTTGCTGGCATTGCAGGTGTCATTTGGGTTCCTTGGACCGCTGACATGGTGACAAGCGGCGACATGGTATTAGAGGTCGGCCCTTGGAATTGCCCTTGAAGACTGGTAGTGTTCAAAGGCCGGTATGGGATAGACTGGGCCATCCACTCCTGCTCTTGCGAAGTAGATGGGCGGGCTTGGCTTGACTGCTGAGCAGTGGACTGGCGCATCTGCTCTGCTAGCTGATCAGGAGTTAGATGCATCCAGCCGGTCACCAGCTGGAATGGGTGTAACGCCGACATGGCGGGCTGTGTAAGTAGCCCTGATAGAGATGGTGCTTGGCCGCCGTATCCTTTGTCGTTCTGATAGGATATTCTCTAAGGCTGGAATTGATCTTGGTAGACCTAATGAATGCTGGTAGACTTGATGAATAGTCAAGCTGTTAAAGTGTATCTCGATAAAAGATGAAAAATGGTGATGATATCTGATGAAGTTGAAGATATCTGATGAAATTGAAGTTGAAGTGAACTCAATTAGGGATCTTATCAGTGTTGAAGGTGATGGAACACGTCTTAATAAGAGAGAATCTTGTTGATGGCAGTCCAATTGACTCTTGAAGGTTGATAAAATCTGGAAAAGAGTAAAGTGATGGTGTAAGATTTGGGGGTGGGGGGGAAGGATGGGAAGATGGAGAAGTACGAGGGGTCTACTCTTTTTATTGTCCATTTCTGGGAAAGTCATATGCCAACGAGAAGACGTCTGCCACGCGCCTAGAATGCTTCGTATTCTACAAGAAGGCATCGAAGGGGTGGATGTTGCGCCCCAAAGACACATGCTTCTCGAGGTGAAGAAGGTCAGGGGGGCAGGGGCGGATGTCTGGCGTCAAATTCTCAAAGGGCTACGGGAAATGGTTCCTTGAGTTTTACAGACCAGAAGGCGATTGACAAGATGGAAGGCACACTTCAAGGACGCTTGCGAATAGAGAAAGAGTTGCCCACAAGGAGTCGTGTAAGTCGGCGGATCTGACCGAATAACACCGACTTACACCCTCAACTGTTCTTAGTGTTCTTAGAACTTGATCAATTTATTGCTCCTCCTCAGCTTCGTATGGGGCTCGTAGATACTATCAATATGCCAATCTCTCAAGTTACCTTTTGTTTCTCTTCATCTACGATTACACAGAGTTTGATCTCAGTTTACACGGGACAGTAGATGAGTCCTCCTAGCATCATAGAATCACAGGCAGATGTGCCTCTATTCGCAATTTTGGCGCCCAATGGCTTCAAGTTCTCCATTCTCAGATGTAAAAGGAAAATATAGTTCGAATCACGAAGATACAAACAGGTCTGTATGTGCAAGTCAAAGGCTATGAATGTTGATGATGGAGCCATTCTTCGGTCGTAAGAAGCGGCGGATGGATGTTGCCCGAGTACAGTATCAATGCGCTCTTCGCACCTTTATGGTAGCGACTTAGTCTCTTCGTTTTTGTCTGCTAAGAAAACATATCCTTGGGGGGGTGTGAGCCAAGTAACTTCTAGCAGCCTTAGAACCTGGCCGAGATCGGGACGGGCCGCCTGCTTGCCTGTGACATTGACTGGTACAGTCTCGTTGTAGGCCCAGCGATGGCAGGAGGAGAACGGGGCCCAGCCGCTTCAAGTTCGCTGGGAAGTAATTAATGTAGTACTCACCCGTCAGGGACGATCCCGCTCTTACTCCCTGGCTAAGAGAGATGGTTATGTGTATTCTAAGTTCCCCTTGAGCCATTGCCCCCGGACCTCAGCACGGAGAACGCAGGAACACCATATTGGCGCCCGCGTAGAATGGCAATCGGAAGCGAGGACACGGGAACCGCCCACTCTTAGCGTCTACACTACACGTAACGCAAACGCTAGAAAAAATAGAACTAGGAGATTCGATTCCAAGATTCATGTGAAAGGCACAGGCTAGACTCCAAGTCACGGGATATCGTGAGGCTAGAAAATAGGATCCTGTCACCCTACTCCCGCTCGATCATTCCACACACCCTTTTCCTTTCGACACCCCCAGGTTGATCGGTTTGGAATCCCGTTATTCATCAAGCAACATCGAATGGTCAGGAAGAAGGTGGAAGAGACATGTGAGGAACCAGGACGAACCCCGACACAAACCCCGAGACGCAGAGGAGGACGCGCGGATATAATCTCATACTGTCCTCCCTGTGTATGGTTGAAGGGCTACCATTTTCCATGAGCCCGATTGTTGGGAATTTTGAGTAGACTAACGGATATGAAAATAGACGCTTTAGTGATATCATGCCTGATTAGGTCAGCTCCAGTCTGAAATGAGAGATAGAGAGAGAGAGAGAGAGGAAGAGAGGGTGTGAGTCCAGTAAATTCCGTTGTCCTTCCCGGTTATCCTCTCGGATTCCGTTGCAAATATCTAGGAGTACAGCGCCACTTTGCATCCCAAACGAATATAGACTAGCACAAGATCTATATATCTCTTCGGCGTTCCCTGGCAAGCAACTCTACCCACCCGGGGCTCTTCAACAGGCGGCGTATCTGGAATGCTCTACACGATTTCTGTCTGGTGCTGGGCCCTCTTTTAGAAGTATCGACCGGCAAAACTGTGACCTCCGCAGACGCAGACGTTCCTCTCCCCGAGGGCTACCGGAGCGGGTCCTTCGTGCGAAGCCATGTGCCCAACACACATTCCTACTCTGATCAACATATCATACTCCCACAGAGCTCATCTCTTCGTATATCTGTGTCTTTCATTAACTTCAACTGCCGATACTATGTGTCAGGATCCCGTATCCGATGCCATGAGGGCCAGACATCAGAGTTTAGTCGAGCAGGTGTTATCATATCAGTGTCGGAGGAACATCTCGATTTAAGAGCAGGCGATATAATTGAGTGTATTCGGGTATACAGCGTCGATGATGGGATAGTGGGAATGGAGGTTTGCATACATACCTGCGGCTTAAATGAAGTCAGGCTGCTTGGCAGCTCAGTTGCGTCTAATCCAGCTACTGGGCTTGCCGAGCTGGTTCCCGATGTATTAGAGCATATTCGGGGGTTGAGTCTTCTTTTTGATGTATGGAACCCCTCCCCTTTCCCTCTACTTTGCGATGTGTGTCTACAAGCTCACTTACTCAACTAGGTGTGCAAATGTGTTTCTTTAGGGCTCGTTCAATCTTCTCTTAATTGCCCCGGAGATTCGACAGTCCAAGTCTCTCGAGAGCAAGCAATTCTCTGGAAGCCGGAGCCTCCCCCAGACCACAACGCCGATGCAGAATTGCATTACCCGTCCGGCCCACCCTCACTTAGACTTGCCGACCAAGGCTCGGTTGTTCGATTAAATATGGGCTTTGGTGGGCCGACGGGTGACAGGCTAGCGCAGCTCAACCGGATAGTCGCTCTATTCAGCCCTTTCACAGGTCGGCCTATTGGTTTCGGCTTTGTTTACGACGATGGCAGCGATGTCTTCTATAGCGCAAGGAGTATCACGAACACAATCAGTGACCGGAGGCCGTGTACAGAAATGTCATTTGCCGTAAATGGCAGGTTAGGTGAGCGTATAACCGAGGTACAAGCCTTGGGCTGGGTTCCAGAGGGGAAGGAGGAGCAGGCCCTCAGAGGTTTCAAGGTATGGGATATTCTTAACCCAGAGTCCTAACATGGTTGGCTTGATTCTAAATACATTCATAACACTTGCACTTAGTTCACAACAAACATCGGATCGCAATGTACCTTTGCCACCCCGTCTTGGAAAACTGAATGCCTGCCCTCGGAATTTGAGCCCTTCCGATTTAGTTCCGACAAGCCATTGATAGGCCTCCTGTCTGAGATTAAAGTATCGCGGTTTCCTTTTTTTGGCGAACTGTTCATATGGTACTAACACTTGTGTTTGTGTTTAGGATTTTGATAGGGAATTGATGGCAATAAGGGTAGCTACTGCGTCCGAGAAAACCACCACTACGTATCCAGTTCCACCATGTCCATTCCAATCCCGCGCCATCCCCATCTTGCAGTAGCACCTAGAAGTCGCTTCGCACATGATCGATCGAGGCGTCTGCTTAACTAGCGCCACAACTCGAGATGTCCGCCGTCTAAGATTTCCTTCAGGTGCTAGAGATCGTTCACGCCAACCAGACGCTCTATCAGGTCTCTTCCTACAGTATAAGAACCCGTTGGAGGATAGATATATTGGACAGTGGTTTAACGAGGTCGACTCTGTGGATCTTGACGAGAAAGATTATATTGTGTATGTTAGAGTGTGGCATACCCAATCTCTAGCTACAAGAAACATGCCAAGGACTTCCTCCCATGAGAATATTGGGCAGGCAAGGGGAATTGAGATTTCGACTTTTAGAGGGTTGACAAAACGGGTTCTTTGTGGGGGTACTGACAATACTCTTGAGCTTGACTATCTTGCCAATCCCCTAGAGCTGCTTGTAAGTCCTGACCTCGATTTGTCTCTCCCTTTGTTATAAATGCTGACGACGATGGGTAGGATGGCATAGTATGGAGTTTCACCCATGAGTGGGATCTCCTACCTATCCTACGGAAGCCTCGCGAGCCTCATATCACTGGCCTCATCTTTAGCGGCACATCCCATTTTAATCCTCGGGGTGTACCAGACCTACGACGGTTTCCTTGGACAGATTTTGACTGCTGGGACAGTGAAGTGGCATTGTCATCAATAGATGCGTTCTTCAACGAGAAACATTTGACAGGCTTGAGTTTCAAATACGGATCTGATACTAAGAGGTCTATTGGCTTGTGTGAGGGTGAGAGGACGCGTGTTGAACTCGGTGCAGGCGAGGTTATTGTTGGCATGGACGTGCGCCTGGGTAATGCTATAAACGGGGGCCCTGCTTTGATGGTATGCGCGATCAATTTCACAATTCTACAATGGCTGGTCCTACCTACTGACACTGAATTGGTGACGTAGCTCCATACGAACCTTCCTAGGTATATAACCTTGTGTCATTCTAGCACCAAATTGACGGCACAAGAGATTGAGGGAAGCTTTCGTCCATATATCCTGCAGTTTCCTCCAAGCCGCGGAGACATGGACCTACGGGACACAATTGAGCAGGGCCGTGAGCAGGGCCATGGCGCCAGGAATTGCTCGACTGTCTTTCCGCCCAGCAATATTGGCCCAATCTTCGAGCGAAGAGACCCAAATCAGTCTAGATAGGTAAGAGTGCAGCATCGAGAGAATTCTACCAGCCTTCAAGTTTCTATCTACCGGACCAATGCTCAAGTCGTCCCGACATTGATATCACCTGTTAGCCCCAAATACCTTTTCATTGTGACCTTGGGGATATTATGGGAGATTAGTATCTAGCGAGGGAGCTGTTCCGAATATCGGGTAACGGCGTCTTTGCTTGAGTATCCTGCCAAAAGTGGTCACTGATGACCCTATGATTGGGTGGGTAGATCATGACATTCATGGGGTGGGGCACGTGCTGTCGTTGAGAAAACGGCAGCATTACATAATCACCCTAGTTCCTTGATTTCTGCCCTGTTGCCTGAGGATGACTGGGAGGGCTCAGTTTCTCTGCGCCATCCCGTTTCTGGTTAAATTGGCGAAGGAACCTGAGACAAGATCAGATCTGGTCCCGAGTCTTGGCGGAGCATGGGCAAACCTTTGACGAATGAGGACTGGAGAAGCTAACTTTGACGTTGTTTCATCCCACCTCCAGATGGGAACAAGTTCGACTTGACTTTGTTCGAGCCGCCTGAGCGACCCCGTTCCCGGTTAACCAGGAGCTCGCCAGGGGGAAACTAGAAACGAGAAGCCCGGCAAAGGAGGTCCTGGTGCACGGTGATGGAGGGCATCAATGTGTTGATTTCTTTAGAGCTGATCTGGTCCGCGATTTTAAAGTGTCCGGTTCCAGGCCGTTTCTTGGTTCCTTGGCAGGTCCATCCACCATGACTAGATTGACACTTTAAACAACCCCGATTCTTTCCCAAACTCCCGTTCTTCCCGTCGCCTCTTTTTAATTCTTCAGACGAACATGGTGTCCTTTCCTTTCCATCCTCGTAAATCATAGATTGTCGTTTAATTTCCTTCTATTGTGGTTTGATATTTTTTTTCTCTTCGCAGACTGCCCCGCCACCTACGAAGTAGACGGGTTCTTCCTCGCTTGTTGATTCATCATTAATACCACACACGACGACGGCATCATCTCCATTACCAATTGTAAATCTATGTATATTATTATCGAAATCGAGCAGGTATCCTCGTGGTTTTATTTTTTTGTTCATTATAACCGAAATCGAACTGTGCGATTTCTCTGCGGGCAACAACACGCGCCGCGACCGAGCAACGAAGTCTGACCTTCTCCATTACTCGACGCTCGACACTCGCGACAATCTCTCTTCACAATGGCCGTCCTCAGTTCAGCCTTCACCTACCTCACCGCTCTCTCCTCTCTCGCTCTCCCGGCCGTCCTCGCCCAAACTTGGATCTTGACCCCCGAACCAGAGCCATTCAGCTGTCCTCTACCAGAGACATCTCTTCAGGGCGACCTAACATGCGACCTCGACGAGATCGCGCCCCGCCCCTCACATCCCGACATCTTCAGACCATGGACCCACGAACCCCACTGCATCCACCCCGCCGAGAAGCCCCTCCTAGGCTTCTGCACCTTTACGAACGCCGATTTCATGGGCGGTCGCGGGATCAGCATCGTCACGCTTCCAGAGCTAGCAGCTTCCATGGCCAACAGGACACAGATGGCCTCGACGGCCGTCGACGCCTCTGCCGCCGATCCCTACGCCTTTAGTAAAGTCTTCCCGCGGAAGAAATACGAGGAGAAACTCACGGCTGACCGTGGCCGAGGCCTCTTCGTGAGGGAGGGAGAGAGCTTCAAGGCTGGGGAGACAATCCTTGTCGATTATCCGACGCTCTTGATGGTGCGCGATTCTATGGAGGTGTTCTTGCCAGAGGAGAGGATCAGGATGAACTGGATGGGTTTGCTGCAATTGCCTGATGCGGGTAGGGACGAGACGCGGGATATGGTGTCGAATGGCAGGTATAAGGATGAGTTGGATAATTTGATTACGATGAACTCTCTTGGTGTGCAGTACGCCAATTTCCGCCATCTTGGGACATTTCCGGAGGCTGCTGTAAGTTCTCTTCTCCCCTTCCGTTTCTCTTTCTTTTTCTTCGAAACCTAGACATCGTCGCGTGAGAACTATTTACTAACATACCAATCAATCTAGAAAATGAACCATGATTGTGTGCCAAAGTGAGTCTACGTTCTTGGGAAGAGGGAATTGCGTCGCCCTGGGGCCCTTCTCCTCGAATAAGACTGCAATCTTTTGAACAACTTGCGCTAACCATGGCCATCTCTCGCAGCACCTACTACCGCTTCAGCGACACCACCCTCGGTGTCGAAGTCTTCGCCCTCCGCGACATCAAACCCGGCGAAGAACTAACCTACAGCTACGTCGACGGCCTCCAAGAAATCCCCTACAAAGACCGCCACAAGCTCATCGGCTCACAATTCAACTTCGAGTGCACATGCCGCATCTGCCGCGACACGGCCGCGCGGCGCGAATCCAACCGCCGACGCGACAACATCCGGAACGCAAAAAAGGTGCTCAGCGAGTCGGCCGAGGATCCGCGGGCCATCGTGGCGCAGTGCAAGAAGCTTCTGCGGCTGTACGGTGATGAGGGGATGGTTCTCCCGAGGCCGATGACGGCGGAGATTGCGGCGTATGCGTCGAATCAGTTGGGTGAGGCGGAGGAGGCGGTTAAGTATGCCAAGATCGCGAGGGAGTATTGGAGTATCATTTCGGGGCCTGGGAGTTCGGAGGTTAAGAGGTTGGATGAGCTTATTGAGGCGCCGACGGCGCATGGGAGTTATAAGCCGAAGGATGGGGAGGGAGAGGGGAAAGCGGGCGCTGGCGCCAGTGCTGGAGATGATGGCGATGATGAAGATGAAGACGGAGGGGAGGAGGAGGAAGAGGCTGTTGTAGATGCGGTGAGGTCGGCGATGTTGAGGGCGAGGAGGATAGCTAGGGAGAGTGGGGTGGGGGAGAAGGAGGAGGAGGAGCTTGTTGAGCAGGCGGTTAAGGCGGCTCTTAAGAGGGCGATGGGCAAGGATGAGTTGTAAAGAGGAAATACTACGGGGCTTGGGTTTCCTTTCCTTTGCTTTTTTTTTTTTTTTTTTGCTTTGAAGATATGTCAGGATTAGGTCCACGGACGGAGTTTTGGGTTGTCAGTGAATTTTCGTTCTTGATAAATTGAATAGGCACCAATCCTCAATCTGTCATCTGTGTCTTTGGCCGCTACTCGTCGCAGGACTGCATGCAAATGGTATGCGAACTTGGGGGGATCTGAAGGTCTCATCTCCAATAAACGAGGGGGATTCTTTGAATGTTTGACGAGGCTCTCTTGAACCGTGGCATTCATACGAGGCGATTATCCACATTCTAATTGTTGCTTCACCATAGGGACTCGCGTAGAAACGTGGCCGGTTCAATGTTCTCGTCCGATACGGAAACTGAAGTGACGGCATGACGTTGACAGACAATTTCTGAATACGTCTGATGCAGCGTAACGAGGGTGGGTAGCTCCTGGTCCTTCAGTCACCACAACCCCATCTATGTAAATTCGTTTTCGGATCGCAGCAGCAGGTCAATGACCAGAGACTAGGCAGAATGCGTCATGCCAAATTAATTCGGGCGTTTCTAAGTGTGGAAGCGAAGACACAGCATCTTCGGGAGCTTCACGGTCGTCGTGAACGAGATACATTAGGCGCTGATGACGAGGTCGTTTCGTGTCCAAGTCTCATCACCGCCAACTAATTCTGTAGCAGTGCGAAGTACGCAGTGTATATAGCTGGGAATTTCAGTTGGGCGAGGTTCGTGGACTCTTGCGTAATAGTTAGTTGGTCCCGTGGATCGAAGGATGAGGGTCCGCGTGGAAGTTGACGGGAGAATCGATGCCATTTCGTAATGTCTCGTCCTCACCGCGGAGTTTTACCATGTCACGATGGGGACGGATACTCTATTTTACAGATACAATAACCATCTAAGGCTGGTTCTGTTGGGTTCTCTTCACTTTCGTCCATGAGTCATAGATTGGCTGATGCTGTTAAAACATTGAGTTACAACGGGGATCCTAGTGGAGGGGAGCTGTCAGGTACCCGGCGCACACTGATGAAGTCGATGTTAATCTAAACTATGAATTTCGGAGCATGCGTCCCTCACTTCATGGACATTGAGCGATGCCAAGGCGTGGCTAGGTTGTCGTCTCGATGTGGGAATGTACCAGTTGTGAATTCGGGGACATGACATTTGTCCTACAGCTCGGAATTGCAGGTATCGGAAATTTTGGGTCGAGGTTGAAGATGTACTGCTTCCCCAGTTTGCGGTGCAGCTGCAGCATCGGCACGAGATTGGCGAACATGAAGAGACTTGGAGCCAAAGCCAAAGGTACAAGTCGCTCGAAAAACCAGAAACAGAAACACACAAAGACTTCACGCGATTACATAACTCGTCAGGCTCTAATCCTTGTCGTGGCTCTTGCAAAGAAATCCGACTCTCGCGCCCTGCCGTCCTCTTCGGTGAAGTCCATTCTGTAAACGGATTATTAGACGCATGCACTTTCCAAGGCGTGACGGACTTTGCTGTCCCATGAGAGGACGAGCTTTATCTTCCGCGCCTTAAGGAATCCATCACCGACTGCGCGGTAAAGAGGGAGGCGCAGGCGAACACTTGGGGCGACGGGATTCGCCAATCTTGCTGCTAGAAAAGATGATAAAATGGGGCGATGCTGGGTCTTGACTCTTGAGGTTGGGGATTCTAGAAGCGTGGTTGGTGGGTGTGAGGGTGTGAGGTGTGATGGAGAATGGGGCGAATTCGGATGTTTCAACGGATGGATAAGGATATAAGAGGAAGATGGCAGGGGTGACAAGTCTTGGTGTGAATGGCACTGGTAATTATGACTGGGACTGGGCTGGATCGATGTCTCGGGACCTTCCCTGTCGTCGTCGCGTGCGCAACAAGCCTCGTCAGTGGGAGGGTGCCTGAAGACTTCGGTGCGTGGACATATCAATTGCAGAACGATCAATCCGTTATCAAGCTTGTGTCCTCTAGGCTGCATCGAGATTGGAGCAGACATCCGAAGTACGACATATCAACGGTGATTGTCCCACACATTCGACAAAGTATATAGAGCTGGTGATGTTCCTGGATTCTTCCATGCGCGGACGGAGAATCATTTAGTGTAAATCAAGGAGGAGGCTGGCTGGGTTCCTGTAAAGCCCGTCAGATAATTCGATTCAATCTTCGTGCCAAAGCCAGATCCAGGCCGGGCCAAAGCAGATTGCAGCTCAATTTGAACCCGGATCACTATCCCAGAATCAGGCTGCAACAACAACTCGCCTCGCCCGTCCATTGTTCATTGTCGCACCCAGCCTTTTCGCCATTGGCTTGTGCGCGCCTAAACCCAATCGGATTCGCTGGTGCAGCGGAACTGGGAGTCTGGGACCGGGAACTGGGATGCGAGAACAGCCCAATTGTTGATCGCGATCTCGTCCTTGGTACGAAGGTAGCTGGCTGGTACCTTCTAAATATATTTACATCCAATCTATGCCCTTGCTGCCTTGCTCTTCTTTTTTCTCCCCTCCTCCCCCCTCCTCTTCTCTTCCTCTTCTCTTCCCTTCTTCCTCTCCATCCCTCTCCTTTCCCTTTCCCTCACCACAGTCGTCAGGGTCGCAAATTTCACCTTGGGAATATCCCTAGCCGCTCGTTTATTTTGAAGACATCTTCATTCTAGAGATATTCCTCACGGACCCCGCCTCCGCTCCTTATTTTTTTTTCTGTCACCCACTCGTTGGTGTGTACAAAAAAAAAATCTCATCTTTCTCTCCTTAAAAACCTCCGCGAATTTCTTGATTCCGCGTTCCCTCTTCGCTCCTTTCGTCGCTCTCTCGTCAATTCAGTAAAACCCGGAGTCACGAAAGCAGGTCAGGCAGAACAGAACCAGGCTTGGAAATAATCTAGTGAACAAGGGTATAAGCAACAACAAACAAAAGAGTTAGTAGTGGGGTTCTTCCTCGCGAACGTCTTTTTAGTCGTTCTTTTCTCGGGAAAAGCGAGTCTCGTTACTCGTTTCATCTATCCCATTTTCCTCGTACTTTCTAGGCTGCCAAACTGTCCTCTTTCATCCACCGACTCCGCGGCTCTGTCCCGCGCATCCGATCCCTTCTTCTTCAGCTCTTCTCTTCGAATCCGAATCCGAAACCCACCGCAGTCATGTTCGGCCGCTCGTTCAGGTCCAACCATGACCAGACCCGCGTCGACAAGTCCGCGAGGCTGAAGAAGTCCAACACGGTCCGGGATCCCCAGAAGCTATCGAAGCTGCAAAGGTCGTTTGGTCGAGCCGATGAGCTCACCCGCAGCGTAAGCAACGCAGGTCGTGGATCCAGTAGCCATCGTCGAGGTGGCTCTTCCTCGTCTGCCGCCGCCGCCGCTCACCCGAGCAAGTCCCTCGCCCCCTCACCCATCGTCACCCTGACGGTCGGCCGCGAGGGTCGTCTCTTTGCCGCGCACGAGGACACCCTCTGCCAGTCACCGTTTTTCGATGCCGCCTGCAGAGGCCAGCTCCACGATGTGCAGGGCAAGAGGATCTCTCTCCCCGATGAGGAACCCGAGGTCTTTTCCGCCGTTCTCGAATACCTCTACAAGGGTGACTATTACCCCCGCTTGATTCACAACAAGCACCGAAACTCTTGGGAACTCGAGGACTCCGCCGACCAAAGGTCCCCTTATCCCTCCCCCGTTCCGGACGCCGTCAACCACTCCCCCTACTCCGGCACCCGGGGAGCCGGTGGTAGTGTTCGCCGCGCGTCTTTCTCGACCGCCACGACCACGCTTACCACCGCATCCACCACGACCGCAGGCTCCCGCGCAGTCGAGCCAACCGTCTACCTCTCGAGCTGTGGCGACGAACTCCTACGCGACACCGTCATCTACTGCGCCGCCGACCGCTACGGGCTCGACGAGCTCAAGCTCCTCGCCCTACGCAAGCAGGGACTCCAGTCCGGCATCGACGTCGGCACCATCCTGCGCTCGGCCGCCTACGCGTACGCCCACACCCCCGACTCGGACTCGCGCCTGCGCGCCCACTACCTCGCCCTCATCATCCGCTGCCGCAGGACGTTTAAGCGGAGCGGAACCATGCAGGCCGCCATGGAGGCCGGCGGAAGCAAGCTCTTCTTCGACTTGTTTGTCGCCATGTGTAATCACCTGGACGACGTCATCGAGGTGAACAACTCGCGAACCCCGAGGACTGTCTGAGCGATGAAAACGGTGGTGATTGCCACATAAATCTCGATTATGTGTGTACGATATAACATGGCTGCGACATATACAAGTTTCCCGCGAATGATTCTAGAAAGCGATACCCCCGTGTTTTTTTTATTTACAGTTTTTCTTTGGATCTTTTTGGGACATACCGTGCTGGATTATTTTTCGTTTCTCTCACGTCCTCGGTTCAGGGAAGGGTTATATACAGGGCGGCGTTTGCTTTTATTTTGGAATTCTTCTTGATGAACTTCTAATATGCGACGGCCTCTCTAAATTCTCATCTCTGCATTGGATGTCTGGCGTTTTCTTTTTTTAAAACACCGCTTTCTTTCTTTTTTTCTTGGAAATAAAGGGGAGAAAAGAGGAGGAGAAAAAAAAACTGGGAGAACGAAATCAGCTCGGATAGGAAAAAGATCTCCGGGGAGAGATCAAGCCAAGCATACGACGACTTTACGAAGTAGTCGACACTCTTTCCCCGGCAGCGAAGAAGACGGAGACGTAATTCTTTTTGTTTTTTCTCTGGAAGGAACAGCACACGCTCATCGAATCATCGGACTTGGAAATACCCCTCGAATTTGGCCAATTTTTATCTCCCCTCTTTTCGGTTTTCACTACATCTCGGCAACAGTTTGGGACCTTACCTCGTTCTTTCTGCGTCTTCTGGTTTCAGTCAAGGACTCTTTTCATTTTTGGGGGGCGTGGGATGGGAATGGGGAAATATTTTGGATTCGAATATGGCTTTCCCCCCCCTCTGGATATCTGCGGGCGTTTTTTTTCTTGACATTCTTGTTTGGGTACACGGGGGCTTTATCTTGATTGATGGGGTCTTTTCCGGATGGGAATTAATGGAAGTCCTCCCAGCAGCTGGATTAAGGGAGGGAGGAAAAATTGAAGGAGACAAATCCCCAGGAAGATCTCACATCAGAACCCCCGACAATTTGACGAGATTGGAACAACTTTACAAGGGAGATGGAGAAAGAGAAGGGCTCGGCATGAACAGACTGTTCTGAGAGGAAACTGATTTGATGGTGGATGGGAGGATGTTTTTTCGAGTCAAGAAGGGTCTTGTTTTGGGGGTTTTTAACACTCCCCTTTCACTTTTTGTCAAACTCGGGAGGGAGAATGAAGGTGAAGGTTTCCTGAAAAACACCTCGATTGAGCCTCTTTTACTAGAGGATTAGGAAAAGGTGTAGGATTCATGGATCCGGATTTCTTCCTCCCTCTAAAGGCTGCCGGCCTCCATCCGGACCTCTCCTTTGTCCCAGATTGAAAAAGACTGCCTCCCTTTTCTTTTTCTTCCCCCCCTCTTCAAGAACTACCCGCCGACTCTCCCACGACCTGCTCTACTTTCACAGGATGAAAAAAAGGAGCGAAGGTCGGGGGACGTCAGCGAAAGAGGGAGAGAGAAACGAAAGGGAGGCAACGCTGCATGGTTCGCCAATGATGGCTTTTTTTTTTTTTTTTTTTTTTTTTGCCCGCCTCACTTCACCCCCACCCATCAAAATGTTACTTTTTTTTTTCCATCTTTGAAGCCTGAGGAGGACTTGATGTCCTTGTGGTTTGCGGAATGGATTTGGGGAACTGGAAGGAGGTTGTATGGATTTTTTTTTTTTTTTCAACTTTTTTTTATGAGGATTGCGTGTCGCAAAATTGTCAATATACTATTTGGCCGCCTCATATGAGTTTCATTTTCTTTTTTTTTGATGTGACGTTATGTGTGATCTTCCAAAGATATCTATCTAGATCTCGTCGTACGGCGTGGGGAGAGTTTCTCTCAGTCAGGATCAAGTGTAATCGGGGTTCGTCAGATCAGCTACAAGGCCTATTTGCTTTCACACAAGACAAGCACCATGTTTCGTAGAGGAGAAACGAGAATAAGAATATCAAAGACTCTCGTTTCATTGTCAACTTTTGTTCTACCAGATCATCAAAACTACATATCAAGAGTCCGAACAAAAGAATCGTAGACGTGACGAGAAAAAGAAACAAAGATTTGTTCTTAAAACGACATGAAACGAAAGGCAGAACGAGTGAAAAGACAGAAACCATGGGAAAAAAGGATGGAAGAAAGAAGAAAATATCAACATGAAAAAGAGCGCAAGACCCGTCAGAACAGAAAAATCAAAGTTGACCACCCTAGTTTTTTCTTCTCTCTCTAAAAAAGGAAATTCAGTTACGACATGAGACGAAAGAAAAACAAAAACAAAAGAAAACTGAAGAAAACGTGCGAAAAATCAACTCATTAGTCATGAGAGGAATCCTTTTCACCACCATTGTTTTCCTTGAGGCCAGGGATGACTTTTACACCATGCCGTCCTCCCGTTCTTCAAAACATAAGAAAAAGCCGAAATAACAGGCCAAAATCCAGCAAGCTACACTGACGAGTCCTGGCTCGTCACCCTCAGAAGAAGAACATCATTATACGACATCCGGCTCAAAAGACTCCCGCTTTGCGCCTCCATTAGACCTGTAGCAACGCCACATCCGAAATACTCCGGTGCCTCTTATGCCCAACCTCATGTTCGCTAGACGCCTTGCGCTTCTGTGCAATAGTTTCAAGAGGGCTGGTGGGGGGTTCGTAGGTCGAGTTCTTACGCTGCCTCCGGACGGGCGTGAGGGGAATGGCGCCCGTGGCGAGCCGGTCGGACTTGAGACCGCGCAGGGCCGTGTCGTTGAAGGGCCCGCTGAAGGCGAGCGAGTCCTGGCTGGCCTTGTTGCTCAGTATGAGCTGCTGCGTGATCTGGTTCTGGCGGAACGCGCCAACTGTGGCAGAGGAGAGGTGGCTAAGCATCTCCACGTCGCTGGTCGTGCCAGGTCCGCCGGGAGTCGAGCCAACATCGCCGTGCCAGCCTTCATCCAGCTCGCTGTCCGACACGCCGCCGGCAGCAAAAGTAATAAAGTCATTGATATCGAGCGCCTTCTCTCCCTCGTCGCCCTCGAGGCCAAGATCCGAATCGAGGCTCGAGTCTATCGTGTTGGCTTCCGACATGAGCGCCGACTGAAGCAGCGCATCAACGTCGTTCATCCCCTGGCCGTTGACGAAATCGCCAAACGTATTGGACGAGAACATAGCATTAAGCATGAGGGTAGAAGTATTGGTGACGCCAGGAGAGGACATCTCGTTGTGGCTGAAGAAGGAGAAGTTGAACTGCTCGGGTGACAAGTCGAGCTGGCGGTGCTTGTGAGGGGTAAAGATCATCATCTTCTTAGTGATGGGGTTGAGCACGGCAATGGGCTTCTTGTCCGACTTGTCGAGGTTGAAACGGCCCACACGCGGCTTTCCTTTCTTAGACTTGACAGGCGTGCAGTCCGAATCAGACTCTTCGTCGACTGGGTCTGGTCGACGAGACTTTCTCCTAATAATAGGTTCAGGGATGTCTTCCTCTGTTGTATCTCCGTCCGCTGCACCATTATTAGCACTTCGGGGGGATTAAAAAGAAAGGACACTTCAAGACAAATAAGGTGAGGAGCATGAAAGAAAAAGCTGGCTTGCTTCTGACAGGATGGTAGGGATCCCCCCGCATTGGAGGGCTTCAGGGGAAAAAAGAAACAACTTCGGAACTCACTCTCGTAGCCATCGAGATCCACTGGCAAGTCAACGGCTCGAGTAGGCGTTAATACATCAGAAGCTAGTCCGACATCAGGAGTAATGGGCAGAGCCGCAATGGGAGTTGCCACGGGCGTGATATCTTCATCAGCAGCGCGAGCCAAATACATTTCACCATCAGAATCGGCAGTGCTGTAATCGTACGTGCCGTGGAAATCCCAGAATGATCCGGCAGACCCGGACGACTCGTCAGGGTCGCGGTCAATCTCACGGCGGATGGCGGGGTCAAGCGCGCTTTGATCAACAAAAATGTCGGGGAACATGTCAGCGTGGTCCTCATCCGTGTCAGTCGAGTCCGAGTCCGAGTCGGGGACGTTGGCGAAGCGGACGTGGCGCTCGGCCTGGGCAATGTGACGGTGGATGGCGGCGAAAGGAGGGTTCAAGTCGCCCTCGGTATCTGTCTCATCGGTCGTGATGCCATTCCAGCTTGCGCTCTCGTCCACATCACCGTCCTCGACGTTGTCTTCGCCGCCAATAAGCAGATCGTTATCATCATCATCGTCCTCGATGGCGTTCTCATCATCCTCGTCGTCTTGATCATAACCGTCATCTTCATCGGCATCCACATGCTCATCGTCGTCGTCATTCTCCTCTTCTGCCTCACCTTCTTCATCGGAGGACACCGGCCGAGGGGAGCAGATAGCGTGACGGGGGTTGGCTGTGTCAAGCAGATGCTCCTCCTCGGCCGCGTTTACATTTTCCTCGTCCTCGTCATCTGAATCGCTGAGATCTTCGAGGGCAGAGTAGCCTTCATCACCGGATAGGTCCGGCGTGGGGGGCTGAGCCGGGGGTGCCCGGCGGTTAATGACCTTCAGGGTAATTGAAGTGGTCTTCTGGCGGTAGTTTGACGGCATGGTGCTGGGTAGGTTATGCAGTTATGCAGGGGGGGAGTTGAAACCAGGCCGATTAGATAATACAGTGTGCCGCCTGAGTACAAGCGGCAGGTAAAAGTTAAAGTTTAGACTTGGGAGAGGGGGGAAACGGCGGTGTGAATATTGCCAGATATCCCAATATAACTGATTTTCTTCTGTTTTTGCTTCCCAGAATTAAGTTGGAAGCTTAATGTGTCGAGAGACGATTCGTCTTCTCAATGAGCTCTCTCTTTCGAGTAGAGTCTGACGACGCCCAAACAATCAAGGGGCCGTATGTCTAGGAGGGAGAAGGGCTTCGAGTGCTTGGGCTCGGGCCAATGCAGCGGGTGAGGGGCGAAAAGCGGCGACTGGGAAGTCGAGAATATAATATCTAGAGGTAGAGAGAGCGGGAGGTGAGGAAAAGGGAGGATTCGCTGCGAATTGGCCGGGGTCGAGGAGGGTGAAGGGGGATAGAAACGAAAGAAAAAAAAAAAAAAAAAGGGCGACGAAAACCAGCGAAGAACTGGACAACTGGTAGACTTGTTGGAACTGGTAGCAGGCCCTTCTCTCCGTTCCTCTGATGGACCAAAGAGAGGCTCAGGACAGCGAAAGCCTGTTTTAAAAACTTCGTCGAGGAGGTTCGAATTGTCGTTTGTGTCGATGGCGCTGCTGGACTACGAGACGAAGCCGACGGCCGCACTCTGGGCAGACCGGGCAACGTCCCGCAGTGGGCGTTTACAGCTCAGCGACGGTGCGGAACATTTTTCTCGACGAAGTTGAAGTATTGAATCCGATTAGTCTTGTGTATTTTTGTTGCAGTTGGACTTCGTTGTCTGTTTGGGTGGTTTGGGGTGATTGAGAGAAGGAGAGAAGAGAGAGGAGGGGAGGGGTTCTCCAAAAGGGAAGGGGGAAAAATTATATACGACATAGCTACGTAGTACGGCCTGGGCTCTCCACGCTACTCCTCCGTAGGTACCGAGTCGTCTGTGCTGTGCCAGGCTGTAATTAGTGCTATCCTGGCTCCACTGTCGCAGTGGTGTTGCTGAGCGGACCAGGCCATTGAGGCTAGCCCCCACTCCAACTGTCCCTCATTGTTAGCGTACTGAAATTTTTTTTCCAGGCGAGTGACTCGAGTGGGTGGACCAGAGATACCAGACCCGCTGGCTTGAGCAACGATTCCATTACCAGCGAGCACAGGCTCTCGCTGTATTAACTC
>SJVG01000386.1:0-33045 GCA_034774675.1 Scedosporium minutisporum
TCTCGTCGGTTTTTTCTTTTTCTTTTCTTTTTCTTTTTTTTTTCTTTTTTTTTCTTTTTTTTCTTTTTTTTTTTTTTTTTTTTTTTTTTTTTTTTTTTTTTTTTTTTTTCTCTTTTCTTTTTTTTTTTTTTTTTTTTTTTTTTTTTTTTTTTTTTTTTTTTTTTTTTTTTTTTTTTTTTTTTTTTTTTTCAATTCAAATCAAGAAAAAATCTTTCGATACACTACGGAATCAGATTTTGGATAGACACACGAAGGCAAATAGACCATTGGCGGACCGAGGGGACATGATGTTTGCAAGTAGTGGACATGTTTATGTGAACAAACCATCTTTCCTTTGTACTGCGTAATTGCTCTCTGGCGAGGGTGGATGATCGGCGCTATTTGTCTCCCCCTTCGTAAGCTCTTCTGTTCCACAATGCCAGAGGACTTCCGAAGTAATCAGTGCCATGATGCCGTCTTCCATCAAATCCGGGGATTCATAATAACCGGTGCACCTGCGTGGAGAACTGAGTCCTACTTCGTAAGGGGCTGCTTCCACTCCATTTGATGTCTCAGCAGGTCCCTGGAATTTCGAGACTTTGTGGACCACGTAGGATTTGAATATTTTTCTCACGTATTTGCTCTTTATTGTATTCATTCTTCTTGGATGAAGAACTATCAGTTTACAAGCCTTACGAAGCAATAGTGGAACTGATGAGTCGATCAACAAAGTTTCAGGATGTTGCCTCTAGACGCGCTGGGGGCAAACTTTGCTTTTTGGTTGTGTCGATGCAGTGCGGACTGCGAAGTAGTACGAGGAAGAATACAGCTAATAGCCAAGCTGGCCATTTGATAGTTGAGGGCAAACGGAGTTGCGCCTCACATTTTACATCCCGCATCATCTACCACACTCCGCCTCCGCCTTCGTACCTCGTACTTCGTACTCCGAAGCTCAGTCAGTCGCCCTTTCACCCAGTGTCCAGTGCCGATATATCCAGCATGTCAGACGTTACCTCTTTGGTGCAAGCGCATGCTCCCCCAAATTCCTCAAAGTGGACGCAGAGCCTCTCAAAGAGAGGAGAATCTCGACTGATGGTGCACATATCTGGTTAGGAATCTCTGATTGTACACAGTACCTTAGATTTACGGAAGGCTTGAAGCTTTTTGCGGAAGCTTAATTATATGTAGGTACAGACATGTCCTAAGTATAACCCCGACTGCGGTCTGGCACAACTAGGCTCTTGGATGACATTCATGCTCTTTTTCTTTCGTGGGCGCGATAATTAACCAGCAGGAGAGCGATGTAGACCGACCGTTGGCCTGATGTCTGCTCTGTACTTCGTAGTCGCCAGGGGAGAGTGGACAACGGGAGATCGATCTCTTAGCGCCCTGCGCAGATAAGCATGTAATAAGCCATGTCGATGAGGGCAGACTCACAGCATATGGGGGTTCACAATTCCCTCCTTGCATTTGGTCGTTTCGAACCCATGGTTGTCGTTGGTTGGGATTTGGGGCTGGTGAAGAAGATCCATTCTGTCATGTCCCAACCGCCCCGAAGTGACATTAATAAAAAAAATATTTTTTATTCTTCAAGGTGAGTTGGTCGTCCTCGGGCATGCGTTTGGTGCCTTCCTGCTGTCGCGGCGTTTCTCATTTTTTCCCTTTCTACTATTAAAAATTTTTTTCTTTGCATTTTCCGTTTGAGATAGGGCAATACGGGACATTGAAGATGAGAGGAGCCGCACAGAGATGGAGAGAGAGATGCGAAGATTGAGAGAACACTGGTTGTTCGACGGTAATACTGGTACGAAGGTACCTGCTTGTACACTAACACCGGCTGCATGTGCTACTCCTGAAGCCCGGTATTATTACCAGACCAGAGAGGAAGGTACAAGGGTACTTGAAGTCATCCTTCCTCCTCTTGTCACTGGATCGTGGGCATTGCCCCTTGAACTCCATGGGGGGGAGGGTGCGACGCACGTACCAACTAGGGTGGGTCGCCGACGGCGAATCACAGAACGCGAAATCCCCAGCCGGGATGCCAACATCGATTGTGTATAAAATAGATGGCACTTTACATATAGAGTCGCCCGCCCCTCTGGACCATACCTGCCTCTTAGTATTACCCCTCTGGCCTTGCGCCGTGCGAAGCAGTCAAGCGCACCAGCACCAGAACAGCGACGCTCAGCTCGTCCTCTTTATGCGACCCATCATTGATACCCGCCACACTTTTCCTGGGGTAGCACCACCACCAAATCGAGCATAATCGCTCTCCCATCATCCTCATCGACGACTAATACCTTCGAGCATCGATACTCGAAATCTCATCACGTCTTCATTTTCTCGAATCAGTCTTAATTCTACTTATTTACCCCACTTCTATTTCTTTCCGCCAGCCTCACTCCCACCTTATTTTATTTTGACGCCACGGAGCACCCTTGATGTCTACTCCATCATCTTGATCTAGGCCTAGAGATTAAGTAAGCCGTGGCATTTTATTACGCTGGATCTGTGATCCTCGGAGGCTCCTCTGTATCATACAATCCTCCGAACATAAAGCGAGAAAAAAGGAAATTCGTTTGAATTCGGCATTGGGTGATGCAGCCACGCTAGGATTTGTGATACCCCAAATATGGCATCAAGGTAAGTTAATGCCCTGCCCTGTTTTTGCTGTTTTTGGCAGGCGAGCCTCGGTGTGCTCGGTGTGCTCTATTAATCCATTTCCGTGCTGAGCTAACATCTCAATCTATCACAGACTTGACAGATTAGTCACGTGAGTAGATATTCGCTCCCTGTTACATTGTTACATTCTGCTTTCTTCTTTTTCTTCCTAGTTCCCTCAAAGGAAAGTATTATTTGTTACTGACAACCTTTTAGTCTCCTAGAGACTGGGAGTACTCGTCTCATCCGAGAAACTGCAGTCAACCAGCTTGCCGACTGGCAAAAGCAACACCCCGATGAGCTCTTCAATATCCTGTCTCGGGTTGTCGGTTACCTCTCACACAAGGACTGGGAAACCCGTTCGACAGCAGCAAAGGCGATCGGTAAGATCATAGAGCATGCGCCTCTTTATGATCCCAATGAAGATGACGGTGAGCTCAGCAACTTGGCTGAGAAGAAGGAGGAACATCCCGAGAGGAATGGTCAGATAAAAAAGGAAGAGGGAGATGATGACATGTCATTTGCATCAACGGAGTTCCTCAAGCTCGAGAACTTTCCCGTCATCTCTATCGTCAAATACGGCCATGAGCTCCTCCGAGGCGGCCAAGTAGATTTCAACTTAGCCGCTTTAGAGCCTCACGACCGCCTCGCTTATCTCAAGAAAACCTTGAATGCTCGGATCGGACTTCTAGGACGACGGGTCGAAGATGGCGAGCTTCCCCCAATTCCAACCAATGGGAAGGCCGAGACTCTGGCCGGCCAACTTGCTAACCACCCGACTCTCAACCGAAGCGACAGCCTCAACAGCAATAGCAACAATCAAGGAGGTGAGGAGTCCGGCCTAAGCTCGCGGCAGCTCAATGTCCTAAAGAGAAAGCGCAAACGGGAGGCGCAAAAAGCTGCCCAGGGCAAATCCGGGTTCGGCGATCTGTCAATTCGACGATCGGGCACGACAGGGTCCGAAGGTTTCGGTGGAGATGAGACGCCCTCGGCAGATCCAGAGTCGAAGAAGAACGGCAAACTTAACGATTACTTCAGTCTTGAACGCCCGGCAGATGTCGACGAGGACACCAAAGTCGTTACTGAATTCAAAGGTCCCGCCGTGGAAATCAAAACAGAACTCCAGGCGGATGGTGGTCTAGAAGGTGCCGAATGGCCCTTCGAACGTCTTTCCGAGTTCCTCAAGATGGACTTGTTCGATCTCAAATGGGAAACGCGCCATGGAGCTGCCCTGGCTCTACGAGAGGTTGTGAGGGTTCATGGTGGCGGCGCCGGCCGCTGTCGCGGAAAACCCAGGGCCGAAAATGACAAACTGAACAAGGTCTGGCTTGATGATCTGGCCTGTCGTCTATGCGCCGTACTCATGCTCGATCGCTTCACCGATTACAGTTCCGATACTTCAGTCGCTCCTATCCGAGAGAGCATTGGTCAAACTCTTGGCGCAGCCTTACGCCACCTTCCTCCTAGCTCCGTGTATGGCATTTATAATATTCTGTATCAGATGGTCATGCAAGAGGGGAGTCCATTTGAGCGGTCTGCCTGGGCTGTCTGCCACGGCGGGATGGTCGGACTCCGCTACGTTGTCGCCGTGAGAAAGGATCTACTACTGCAGGACGCCAAACTGGTTGATGGTGTTTGCAATGCCGTCATGAAAGGACTCGGCGACATGGACGATGATGTCCGTTCCGTTAGCGCGGCCACCCTGATTCCCATGGCTAAGGAAGTTGTTATGATGCGTCCGGATTCCCTCGACGCCCTAATCAACATCGTGTGGGAGAGTCTTTCAAACCTGGGCGACGATCTCTCGGCCAGTACTGGCAAAATTATGGATCTTCTAGCCACTTTGTGCAGCTTCCCGGAAGTCCTCAACACCATGAAGGCATCGGCGGCCATGGACGAAGAACGGTCCTTCACTCTTCTTGTGCCCCGGCTCTACCCTTTCCTCCGTCACACAATCACATCAGTTCGCCTTGCTGTGCTTAAGGCTCTCATGACTTTTGCCCACCTTGGACAAGATACTTCCCAAGGTTGGCTCAATGGCAGGATTCTGAGGCTGATATTCCAGAATATCGTGGTTGAGAGAGACAAGGATACCTTGAATATGTCCATTGAACTGTGGCTCGCCCTGGTCCAATGCCTGGGTCAGAATCCCGGCAACTTGGCTGTCGAGATCGGCCCACACGCTGATGCCATGATGGAACTGGCACTCCATCCTATCGGTATCCATAGGCACCCCATCCCCATGAATGCCTCCCTCTTCCAGAAGCCGTCAGGTGGAACATACACCATGCCGAGCGCTGTTGGCGCTGGTCCCCGGAGCTCCTCACCCGAACCGCAGAGGGCCGCGAAACGAAGGAGGAAGTCAACAAAGGTTGAAGAGGCTCCAGTTCCAACCCACACTCACGATGTCGACGGACATATGATTCAAGGAGAAGTCGATTTGGTCGGCTTCGAGATATTGATCCGCTCTCGCGTCTCTGCGTCGCGCGCCATGGGCTTCTTGATGTCCTTGCTTCCCGCCCAGACCCTCTCACAATATGCTGCCCCGCTTCTTCAAGGGCTGTCGTCACCCTACTCGTCAACACAAATGACAGCGGCTATTCTGATCGAGGAATTCGCGAAGAACATTCCTTCTCCCCAGATCGCAGAGGGCTTTGTTGCCCCTCTTCGGGAGATCATCGAGGCTGAGCGGCCGACCCATTATCGTGACTTGACAAGCTATATCCAGCGGGCTCGATCTCAATGCCAGTCCCTCTTCTATTTGTTCCGCGATCACGGAAAGGTATCCCAGAGCAAACTTCCCGTTCTTCCCGTCGTGGTTCAGGGCGAGCCCGAGGCTGGACCGGGCGCATTCTCGATAGCCACCGCGGAAAAGTGCGTCAGTGACGATTTTGAGCGGCTAAAGAAGGCCGTGCCACCAGGCCAGAAGCTGATTGCGGGCAAGCAACTTGAAGAAACCCGAGAGTTGACGCTTCAAACTATTGAAGAAGCAAAGCTCGCCAAGGGAACGCGGGATGTGAGGATCAAGGCTGCTGCTGCCGCTGCTTTGGTTGCCATGCAAGTATTCCCTAAGAAGCTTAGCACTTTGATCAAAGCTATCATGGATAGTGTCAAGACAGAGGAAAACCAGGAGCTCCAAAACCGCTCGTCCACGACTATCGCTAGTCTTGTTCGAGTTTTCACTGAGAAGGGGCGCCGCGGCCCAGCCGAGAAGGTCCTCTCCAACCTGGTCAAATTCTCTTGTGTTGAAGTTGCTGAGACACCTGAGTTCTCTCCCCACGCTACCAAGAAGAACGTCATTCTCTCAATGCAGAAGGAAGAGGACCGAGTCGACCATGCCGATGCGGCCAAGTTTGCGCGAGAAGCCAAAGCAGCTCGCATCACGCGTCGGGGTGCGAAGGAGGCCCTGGAAGTTTTGGCCCGTTCGTATGGACCGGATCTTTTGACGCATGTCCCTAGTCTCAAGGGCTTCATGGAGGACTCACTTGTCAAGGGCTTTTCTAGCCCTACCCTTCCGGAGGAGGTGCATGATCCGGAGAGCATCTTTGGTCAAGACATCATTGACTCGCTGTCAATTATTCGAACGATGACGCCCACGCTCAACCCAGCCATCCATCCTTTCTTGATGCAGCTGGTCCCGTACGTGACCAAGGCGCTTCACTCGGAACTCTCGGTTTTCAGATATATGGCGGCAAAGTGTATGGCAACGCTTTGCAGTGTCCTCACTGTTGAGTGCATGACTGTCCTAGTCGAAAATGTTCTACCATCTATCAACAATCCACTCGACCTCCACTACCGGCAAGGCGCTATCGAGGTGATATACCACCTAATCGCGGTTATGGGCGATGCAATTCTTCCCTACGTCATTTTCCTCATCGTTCCCGTCCTGGGTCGCATGAGCGATTCGGATAACGACATCCGCCTCATCGCCACAACGTCGTTTGCCACATTGGTCAAGCTTGTACCACTTGAAGCAGGCATCCCCGATCCCCCCGGCCTTTCGCAGGAGCTTCTCAAGGGCAGAGAACGTGAGCGCACGTTCATTGGCCAACTCTTGGACCCGAAGAAGATCGAGCCCTTCAAGATTCCCGTCGCAATCAAAGCTGAACTTCGTTCGTATCAGCAGGATGGTGTCAATTGGTTGCATTTCCTCAACAAGTATCATCTGCATGGTATTCTTTGCGATGATATGGGTCTGGGCAAGACGCTTCAGACACTTTGCATCGTCGCCAGCGACCATCATCAGCGCGCCGAGGAATTTGCAAAGACGGGGGCCCCCGACGTTCGACGGCTTCCCTCTCTCATTGTCTGCCCTCCCACCTTGTCCGGACACTGGCAGCAAGAAATCAAAGCCTATGCTCCCTTCCTTACCGTTTCGGCCTACGTGGGACCTCCCTCAGAACGACGGCTTCTCAAAGACAAACTCGACCAGCCTGACATTGTTATTACTTCTTACGATGTCTGCCGAAATGATGTTGAGATTCTGGACAAGTACAATTGGAACTATATCGTACTTGACGAGGGACATTTGATCAAGAACTCGAAAGCGAAAACATCGATAGCTGTCAAGAAGCTTGGAAGCAATCATAGGCTTATCCTTACCGGTACGCCGATCCAAAACAACGTGGTGGAACTTTGGTCCCTGTTCGACTTTTTGATGCCAGGGTTCCTCGGATCGGAAAAGGTGTTCCAGGATCGATTCGCGAAGCCCATCGCCAATAGCCGCTTCAGCAAGGCGTCATCCAAGGAGCAGGAGGCCGGTGCACTGGCCATCGAGGCGCTGCATAAGCAAGTTCTCCCGTTCCTCCTCCGCCGGCTTAAGGAGGAGGTACTCAACGATCTCCCGCCCAAGATTCTACAAAATTATTACTGCGATCTGAGCGACCTACAGAAGAAACTCTTTGAGGACTTCACCAAGAAGCAAGGCAGGAAATTGCAGGCGGAAGCGGGCAGAGACGACAAGGAAGCCAAGCAGCACATCTTCCAAGCCCTCCAATACATGCGGAAGTTGTGCAACTCGCCCGCCCTGGTCATGCGACCAGAACATGCACATTATGCCGAGACGCAACGAATCTTGGCGAAGCAAGGCACGAGCCTCGAAGACCCGGTTCACGCGCCGAAGCTCACGGCGCTCAAGGATCTCCTCGTCGATTGCGGTATCGGAGTCGAGGGAGACAATAATGATCCGCTCTACCAGCCCATCAAGCCTCATCGGGCCCTTATTTTCTGTCAAATGAAGGAGATGCTGGATATGGTCCAGAACACGGTCCTCAAGAAGTTGCTCCCGTCGGTGTCCTTCCTCCGGATGGATGGCTCAGTCGAGGCCAACAAACGACAGGATATTGTCAACAAATTCAACAGCGATCCTTCATACGATGTCCTCTTGCTTACGACAAGCGTGGGAGGTCTCGGACTTAACCTGACTGGTGCCGACACGGTCATCTTTGTGGAACACGACTGGAACCCGCAGAAAGATCTCCAGGCCATGGACCGAGCCCATCGTATCGGACAGAAGAAGGTGGTCAACGTTTACCGTCTCATCACGCGCGGTACTCTGGAGGAGAAGATTCTCAACCTCCAACGGTTCAAGATTGACGTGGCATCGACGGTGGTCAACCAGCAAAACGCGGGTCTCTCAACGATGGATACAGACCAGATCCTGGACCTCTTCAATATTGGAGACGAAGGGTTGATAGCGCCCGACAAGCAACAAGGTGCGGCTAGCATCGAGGGCCGTGAGGAGGACGTTATTGACGTCGAGACGGGAGAGGTGCGGGTGACGGGCAAGAAGGGTTGGCTGGAAGGGCTCGGAGAGCTCTGGGACAACCAGCAGTACGAGGAAAGCTTCGACCTTGACGGTTTCCTCAAGACTATGCAGTGATGAAGGGGGGGCCAAGGAAGACTGGCTCTCCCAGCTACACCTCGCTTTTCTTCACATCGCTGGTTATCTCACGAGCTTGTTCATGTCACTGTTATGTTTATGTTTCTCACATACTTTATGTTTTTTCCCCTTACCTTTCTTTTTCTTTCTGTTTCTATCTCGGCTCAGGTACAAACTGGCAGGGGCGTGATGGGGTATAACCAAAAGGCGGGTGCTGTTGCGCATCATGGCTAGACTTTGGGTGTCTTGATACTTGGTACTTGTAACAATAGCAAATAAAACATCGTATTTCTACTCTATGTTCTGATCCACGGAGAAATCTGGCGATGATCACTGATGTCAAGAATGTTCCGGATTTGATAATATGCATTTCTCTTGCCGGTGAGGCCGGTGACTTCTTTCGATGTTCTCTTGTCCTTGTCCTGCTCGCAACCTGTTATGACATTTGGTGACTGCACTTATCGAGTATTGCTGGCTAAGAAGACAAGAAAGAATGTTGCAATTGTCTTGTCTGTAAACTACCCCTTACATAATAATATGGTCTTTCCAGCTGGGTCGGATGCGGCAACTGGGGCTGGGCAAGAATCTTTGATTGAATGGAGAGCTGCCTCGATGCCTGGGCTTTGCCTTGTCACTCAGAAAGCTCCATTGTCCTGTCCAGTGCGAAGCGGGTTTCAACCCCGCTATTGTTACAGGAGCTCTAGTCTAATCCAGAACATTCTCTGCCCCATTCCCCAGAGCCTCCTCCAAATATCAATCAACATCGAAAACAGTCATCATCAATCTCATTGTTCTACTACCGACTTTCTAGTATATCCCGCTATTCCCGTTGAGCCTATTATCGCCATTAGAACTCGGGATTCCACTCGCGAAGAGACCATGCCTGTTGATTATAGTAAATGGGTGAGTCGATTTTTTTGCTTGATATCTATGCTACCCCGCCATCCAAAGCTCCTCACCCCACCATCTGGATCATCGACAATATCTGAAGTAAACGAGAGCCAAAATGGAGGGGAATAAGCCAGCTGACCTTGGATTCTTGCCCTCTAGGATGCCTTAGAGCTCAGCGATGACTCTGATATCGAAGTCCATCCCAATGTGGACAAGCGGTCCTTCATCCGCGCCAAGCAGAACCAGATTCACATGGAGCGTGAGCAGCGCAAGCACCACATCGCCACTCTAAAGTACGAGCGTATCATCAACGACGGCCTTCTCAAGCGCATCTCCGACCTCCTGACCTCCCTTAAGGCGCACGCCTCCGACGCTCCAGCCTCCTCCTCGACGTCACCAGTCCAGCATGCCGCCCAGATTGCCTTCAAGGCCGTCATGGAGACGGCGCCGAAGAACTCCGACGATGACAAGCCGCCTCCGAAGCCCGAGGGAGTACACCCCGATAGTGAACCGCTGCCTACGTATTCGAAGATGATGGCGTCCGTGTTGGATCAGGTGAACAAGGCGTTGGAGGAGAAGAAGGTTCAGCCTGAAAACAGGTTTGAGGCCATGGTGGAGGAGGTCGGCGTTCATTTGAAGCGCGTGGAGAGCTTGCAGGAAGAGCTGCAGAAGAAGTTAGACGAGCTGGAGGACCAAGACAAGAAGAAGATTACGAGCGAAAGCTACCATACGGGCTTTGATAGCTCCTACGTGAACAAGTCTAAGTCGACGTCCTCAGGTTCGAAGTCGACCGCCAAACAGGCGCAGCCGGAGCTGCTGAACCCGAACTACGAAAAGATGCTTGCTGCGCAGGCCGAATCCGCGACCGCTAGCAAGGTAGACAAAGACGAAGATGGCGACGACGAAGCCGTGGAAGCGTCCGACGACGCCAAAGAATTTAGCCGAATTCCCATCAATGACTACCGTCGAAGCTTCGACTTCATCACCGCTCACCCAGAAATCCTCGCCGAAAAGGAATCCGACGGCCTCCTCGTCGAAGCGTTCGACGCCAGTCTAGAGGGCCACGAACAATACGCCCGCCAATGCGTGCACCAAGCGTTGCTATTACAGTACTGCCGCGCCCTAGGCAAGGACGGCGTGCCCCTCTTCTTCAAGCGCATGAGCGAAAAGACCAACGCCCACGACATGTTCTTCAAGGACGTGCAGGATACGTATGCGAAGATCCGCACTCGCACGCGCGAGATTGCTGCCGAGCGGGCGAACGAGGCGGCTACCGGCGGCGTGGAGCAGATTCAGCTGCACGCTGTGGAGCCCGGTACGACGATTAACATTACGATACCCGATGCGAATAGCGAGGATGAGGAGGTGAGGAAGGCGAGGGCCGTGTTTGAAGGGTTTAAGCCGGAGCTCAAGAAGGCGCTCGAGTCGGGTAGCTTGGATGAAGTGAACAAGGTCCTTGGGGAGATGAAGATTGATGAGGCAGAGGAAGTTGTGGGACTTTTAGGCGAGGTGAGTCCTGAATTCATTCCCCCTCCCCGAGATGCACACGAATCCAAACGAGGAATTACTAACTCCGTTCCCCCCTCAAAAAGGCCGGCTGCCTGAGCTTGGAGGAGCAGATTATCGACACCACCACCGAAGAGGGTAAGAGACAGCTGGAGGAGTTGGGAAGGTCAACGGAAGGTAGTGCAGAGGCACCTACCACCGCTTCTAAGGAGGCCTACCCTGATCCTGAGTAGACTACGGGTTTGGTTAGTTGATTAACTGGCTAGCCTCGTTCCATGACTGTATGTAATAATAATAGACCTTGATGTCCCTAATTCTGAGACACCCTGAATCTGTTACTTGTTCGTGGTGTTCATCCTGAAGGCCCGAGGTACTGAGGTACAGTATCAATGATCGGTTGGTGTTGCAAAATTGAGCCGTTGAATGGTGACATCAGTGCGATGGACGCGCCGGGTGTATCAGTACCGCTGCCAGCTGCTCAAGAATGTGAAAACCTATTGTACCTACAGTAATCCAGAATAAGTCATTATCAGAGAGTTTAAGTCGGCTCGGTGCTATACATAACAACATCAGCTTCCATATTGCCCCTAAAATTCATCGCGTACGGACATTTTAGCTTACACAGTACGTGGCGACTTACGGCACGCGGAAAGAAAATGGAAAATCTTCTCGAACCTTTGATGCCACTATATTCCTTCATTCTCGAATATTTTCGACACTTCAAATGCAAATATAAATAAATCTGCTCCCCTAGAACCCTCTTTTTCAAAGACAATTAAAATTAATAAGAGTAAATATAAGATATGTTTCCTGCGTTAAACCCGTAATCCTTTCTAAACGACCTCCAAGCACTACGTCGGAGCTAGTTTAGGCATAGTTGAACACACTGGTCAATATTCTGGGGATAATCGAAACTAGTTGGTTCCGTGTAAAGTAATCCATCTCCGTTGGTGCACTCGCTAGGGCGATGATCTTGACCTTTGTTAGCTGAAAATGGTGTAGAAGATCTAGTTATGAAATCTTCTATTGCTGGATTTAGTCTTAGCGGACCTTGTAGAGAAATCGCACTAAGATTAGTGTGGAGGCAGCAATTATCACAACAAGGCTCCAAATGGTCCCTATAGACTATAGTACAGTATCTGGTTGCAAATTATAAGCCATTTGTAGTAAATCCTGGGATATCCACCGATCTGGGTCATCATCTGCTAGTATTTCCTGTTCAACCGCAACAACATGTTCAAGCAACATAATTGCTTTATCCATCTGATTGTTGTTGAAGTATGCACTTGCAAGCTCATGCTCTGATGCGAGGCGATCATGATCTTCTTCATCAAGCATCTTCCTCCACACTTCCACTACATGCTCCAAAATCCTGATAGCATCTTGGATCTGCCTATTGTTGAGATATGCCCTTGCAAGCTCATGCTCTGATGTGAGGCGATCATGATCTTCTTCATTAAGCGTCTTCCTCCGCACTTCCACTACATGCTCCAAAATCCTGATGGCATCTTGGATCTGCCTGTTGTTGAGGTATGCGCTTGCAAGCATGTGCTCTGATATGAGGCGATCATGATCTTCTTTATCAAGTGTCTTCCTCCGCACTTCCACTATATGCTCCAAAATCCTAATAGCATCTTGGATCTGCCTGTTATTAAGGTATGCCCTTGCAAGCTCGTGCTTTGATGTGAGGTGATCATGATCTTCTTCATCAAGTGTCTTCCTCTGTACTTCCACTATATGCTCGAAAATCCTAATAGCATCTTGGATCTGCCTGTTGTTGAGGTATGCGCTTGCAAGCATGTGCTCTAATACGAGGCGATCATGATCTTCTTCGTCTGGAAGATGAGTCCTTCCCCACCTTACAACCTCTTCGAAATATTCCACAGCATCCTTAAACCGCCGGTCTGATAATAGGCATTGCCCAACATGGTATAGAAGCTTAAACCTCTCCCCTAATATAGATTCTTTACTCTGGCTTAGTAGCCGGAATGCATGAGGGAAGTAGGCTTGCCATACTTGGCGGTTGGCGCGATTTGTAGAGGGGAAGATTGCTTCAACGTATTGAATGGCCTTTGTTAGAACCTTTTCCATTAGGGCCTTTTGTTGAATCCAGATTCTTGTCGCCGTATGCACAAGACTGTGCATATCATACACTGCGTCAATACCTCGGCTAGTTAGGAAGGCGTATCCTGTAAGTGTACCGATCGCGAACTCCATTTCTTCCTCCGACCCAAGTTGTGGAAAGATTGACCGAGGGATGGCTTTCGGCTCGATGCAGGAGATGAAGGAAAGCAAGTCAGCTGCGGGACCATGGGCCTTGGAGTTCTTGATCTGCTCAAAAGACACAAGCCAGGTAGTTGCCACTGCATTCGATGACCCCGGGTAACGAGTATTAGCTTGGAACTCCCTACTAAGCAGACCAACTATGTCATTTTCCGTCCCGCGCAGCAGCTCAAGATACCTCCTTATAGACGACGACTGGTTTCTGTTTAGGTATGTGGCAGCTTGCGCAATCGCTAACGGTAGGTAACTTAATTCGACGAGGAGTTCTGTTATTGTGGCCTCGTCTCGAAGCACTTCCTGAAGAAGTGATGCTTCTAGGAAATCCTCTGCCTCCTGTGGCCCCATCTCTTCTAGCTGAATCAGATCAGTTTCCGCCAACTTCAGGCCGATCTCTTTGAATCGTGTCGTGAAGATCGTCAGGCCTATCTCGCTTTGCGGTACATGTTTGCATATACCAGTCTCCCCAAACAGCACGTCTTGATTGTCTGCGTTATCCATGATCAACAGCCATTTACCCGCATCCTTGGAGCTGAGATGCCTCTGCAGGGATAGTCTTGGGTCTTCTTCATCAATACCGATGGGAAGGCCGACTTGTTTTGCTATCTCCTTGTATGCCTGCGTGAAACTCTCCTCACTTAACGCTGGGACCCAAAAGACCGAATACTGTGGCTGGTGTTGCTTAACCCAGTACGCAAATTGCAAGGCCACTTGAGTTTTTCCCATGCCACCGAGACCATATATAGCGAGCTTTTGACAATCCTGACGGACGAAAAGCCTCTGTTCCAGATCATGCAGTGTCTCTTTCCGCCCAGTGAACTTGGCATTCGGTAGAAAAGGAATCAAATAGACAGGTTCTGTAGCAGTATGTGTACTAACAAGGTCGGCGATAACCTGTCTTCGCCCTTCCGCGCCATGAAGAAGTTTCTTAACAAATTCTTTGACTTGTGTCTCGTTCTCCTGCAAGTAGTTATGCGTGTGCGCAGATATCTTACTTGTCTTCTCCCAGTCCGATAATGTGATATCTCCCAGTCCACGATCCACATTAAATCTGTGGTACTGGTCACCATCGCCGTACCGGTCTTTCAGTCTTGCTGCGACTGCTTTCGAGGTCGAAGCCATCTTCCTCAGTGCCTTGAGGATGGACCGACGCGAGTCCTGAATATCCACATCGTTCCCTAAGCCAGTGCCGATGCTTAAGACCTGGAATTCACTACGACCGGGATACTGCTTTTGGGCCTCTTCGATAAGGATTTCGCATGGGTTATTGTATCCGAAGCCTGCGTCGATGAACTCGATCTTATCCCGGCCAAGCTCAATTGACTTGAAGAAGGTTGTCGCAGCCGAGGTCGCACGGGCGACTGGCCAGATGGTACAGTCTTGGTAGTTTGTGGATGAACCGTAGGTTGTGAAGAGCGTGGGGCGCGTATCGACGTTCGCTTTCGTAATCGCTAGAACGACGCTGCAATAGGTCAGTCTCCCTCGTTTTGATGGTATCGGCTGTGTTTGGGAACATACGTCTTGGTGCAAGTCCTGTCGTGGAATTCTAGATCCTCGTGGAGACAGGTCTTTCCAGTTGGCTGGGCGTTGCTTCGCTTCGCGACGCATCTTGGGTCCGTGCAATTTTCCCTCACAACTTGTTTTATCGCAGCCTCAAGGGCGGTGGCTGAGAAGGCACCTCCAGGCGCGGCAGGCAGCCATGACGACAGCGTTCGTTTCGGGGTAAAGGCGGCTCGACCAACGGTTTCGTATGCTCGGATACACTCGTCGGTAGTCATTCTTAATCTGCCAAGCATGATCGCGATAATCCTGAAAGGTTGTCAGTATGAATGCGGGTTAGGGTTAGAGAAGGAGGTGCTATACCCCCCGGTGCTTGTGCCTCCGATCAAATCGAAATAGTCGCATGGTCTTGGGACTTCGGCGAGGCCTTCAGAGTCACGGATGTGTTCCATAATCTTTTCCAAGATCATGAGACTGGACTTGCCCCGGATGCCCCCGCCATCTAGAGTAGTTAGTTCGTATAGCGATTGGAACAAGGATGTATATGATACTATGTACCAAGCGAGAGAACTCTTAGCTGAGGCCCCGGAGGCCCATGCGTATCCATTGAAAGTTTCGGGTCGTATAACAACAGCGCGGGCCGCTTTTAGCGTGGATGCTGTAGAAAACTTAGGTTTGTGGATCCCAAAGATAAACCGGCGGTTAAGATCTCCTCTACCGAGTGTAGTTTTCAGCCCCAGCATTGATCATGTTGCTGCCTGAACAGACGCCAAATGCTAATATCCAGTATAATATATTATTGAAGAACCCTCGTAGCTGTGACTTGAGCGGTGTACTTCCAAGTAGTGCAAGGTCCGTGTCTTGGTCTTGTGACTGATGCAATTAGTGGCTAGAATCGTCCCGCAAATGCCGGTTCCCGCCCCACTTTTCCACTTTCTCAGACACCCCATTTGACCCTGCACCGCTGTCGCTTGGAAGGAGCTCCCTGCGCCTTTCCAAACTCCCCAAGACATCTTCCACTTTTCCGTTATCGATAAGCATCATCCAAGCTTCAACCTTAACAGGACAACCCTTTTTTATCTTTTTATCGCCCTGCTCATGCACGAGGCAGGTACCAAATGCTGGCATTGCACCATCTCAAGCTTCACATGGGTGCTAGTCTAGAGTACGCCAAAGCTCCCCATTGATTTATTCCGCAATCTGGTTTACCGCTATCCTCGGCTTTTCCCACACTTAGACGCTCTTATCAGATCAGCGGCTGCCTATAGCCTTGCATTGCGCTGGCATGAATCAAAGACAATCTCTCCCCCGTAGTCATATTTCCTTCACGATCAATCATTATACGCCTGTAGCGCGCCTGTCCATCAGCTCATAGCGGTCTTCGAATTGTCTCTTCTTCAAAAAAGACCACTCACGCTCTTCCGCCATGGCTTCCTCATCATCCCACCGCTCCAGCCGGAGCAACGCGTCCTCTCTCCACCACTTCCATCAAGCACCAATCCACCACGCCGATCCCGATCCCGAAGACCATGACGTAACCGACATCCCCATCGAGACCCTCGTCGAGCACCTTCTCGCCGCGAAACGCTCCCTCTCCACCATGACAGCCGTCGTACGCGCCAATGAGATCTGCACCGCCGCCCTCCTCGCCTACGAGGAATCCGTCGTCCTCTCCGCCGAGACGGAGTATCTCCGACGTGGCATGGCGAGGCAGCTGTCCGTGTTAGCTCGCGTGAAGCGTAGCTTGAATAGGACGTACGACGCCGGCAAGAAAGAGTTCAAGCAACTAATACGGATGATGGATGTGGCGGATGGTAAGATGAGGACGACGACGACGTTGTTGAGGGAGAGAGGTGTGCCGAGGGAGTTTAGGGAGGGGGAAGGAGACGAAGGGGAGAAGAATTTGATGGATTTTGTGGATGAGAAGAGTGTGTTGGCGGTCGTGGATGCTTTGAAAGGAAGTGTCAAAGAGCTGCAGGTGTGTTCAACCATTCAATTCCTCCCCCCCCCCTCCTTTTTTTGTTTCCCCCGTGGAGGGCGCCTACTGACTTAGTTTGCTGCAAAGACTATACAAACATCCTTTGATGGCGACATACTCCGCTTCGAAACCGAAATCCGAAACCTCAAGAAAGCCGTCACGGCAAGCTCAACAATCACCCCCTCCCCATCCGGCTCGCACCAACCCATATCCACCCTTCTCTTCTCCCTCACCGACCACTCGCAAAATATGGCGGACCTCTTATCCTCTCTCACGAAGCACTTCGACCTGTGTGTAACGGCCGTCCGCACAACCGAGGGCGGCGCCGCGCTAGCCCGTAGAAGGGCAGCTGAGGCCACCCAACAACAGCAAGACGGGCCCAACGTCTCAATCTCCGGAGTCATCGCTGAGCAGGAATCGCATGTTTCGGACTTGGAGCCTATCACGTCGCAGGACCGTGCGGACATGATTAAAATCGTTGTCGAAGACGCCTCCGAAGTCGAGGGCGTCGTGCGTGAGATCAGCGATCGGCTCGCGGCTATGGAAAGCGAGTTCTCGGCGCTTGAGCGTGAGGCTGGGCATGTTCGTCGGGCTTACACGGGGACCCATGAGGCGTTCCGCGTGCTCGAGGACATCGGGAGCAAGTTGGTCATCTACGTCGCGGCGGAAGCGGAGTTCCTAGCCCGGTGGGATGCCGAGAAGGAGGCTATCTTTTCGAAGCTCGAGGAGATGGAGCAACTTCGGGAGTTTTACGAGGGCTACGCCAATGCTTACGAGCGGCTGATTCTTGAAGTCGATAGGAGACGGGCCGTCGAGGATCGCATCCAGACGATATGGAAGAAGGCCAGGGAGAACGTCGACAGGCTCGTGCAGGAGGATCGCCAGTATAGGGACAACTTTATGCAAGATGTGGGCGAGTTCCTGCCGACGGATTTGTGGCCCGGTATGAATAAGGCTATGAAGCGGTGGGAGGTCACACCTGCCATGGTGGGGGGGATGGAAGCTCAGAGGAGCACGCCGGCTCTTTCGAGGAGCGTTGTTGAAGGTGCGAAGGTGAGGCTTACTGGGGGAGGAGGTAGGTGAGGACTCTACTGGGTGGAGGAATTGAAGCTTCACGGTTAACAGAACGTGGGCTCTGTAAGTTTGGTTCTGGTTTTCTTTTTCTTCTTTTTTGGCCGTTTCTGGGTGTTTTTAGCTCGAAGTTTCTTACTGCTACTTAAGATTGCGAAGACTGCTACCGTCCTTGACGAGACTCTTTCTTTTGGAATACGGATCAAGTTTGGAGTATGAGAAGGCTGGGAATATTTATACTTGTCTGACTCGGAGTCCATCCTTTTGTCATTTGAAAAGCAGTTATTGCTGGGAGAAGGATGATGGAAATTTCTGTATGATTCAGTTGCGGCATCTTGGAAGCGATGGCGCGAGTTTCTGTATTTTAAATGGATATTGCTACTCTGATTCGAGTATTGTTCTCTCTTCTCTTCGTTCAGCAACTTGATCATCGCCATGAACCCTTCTTGTTGCCAGGGGACAAAAGCACTAAGAGTGATGATTTTGGATAAGAGACATGGAGAGGCCCAACTCGGAACAAAATCCGTGGATCGCTTAGGGGGTCGCCCATGGTTCCATCATCTCGGTCACAAAATTCATGAGTCTTCCCCTGCGTCGTGCCCACGCTGTCGCCTGCATCTTCCGGCTTGGATGGGTTACAGCCTCACACCACTTCTACCTGCCTAATTGCTGCCACTTGCTACTAACCGTTTTATATACGTCGTCACCTCGCTTACCGACAAACGCTGTCTCTTAGCCCTTGTCGAGGGCGTGGTGCAGCAAGGCTCGCCGAGAACTGCAGGCTTTGTGACACCACCGAGTTCCCGGGGAAAGGCGTCCCCGTCCAGACCCGGGTTAAGATATATTTTCCTAGTCCTCATTCGTGCGTCTAACCACAATTGGTACTAGGTGCACCTCAATTCGGCGGATGAGGGGTGTGGGAATGGAACTGTGACATTGAAAGTGTTCTTGTCCTATCGTGATGGGGTAATTCCATATGACGATTGAACTCAAGAAGGTAATTAGAAGGTAACCCGTTTATAGCACAGACAACTCAGTGCTGCCGGCAGCCTAGAGTAGGATGGTGTGGAAGGCAATATATTTGGTTATTTGGGATATTCGTGTTCTCCATTTCTAAGAAGCTGGGTGATGTCGCTTGCACGGTAATCGTATAACCACTGGAGACGGAGTTATGGTTGCTATTATTATTATCATATCGGATATCCTTCGCCGGGCGAAACTAACAGAAGTGCCAACATTGGCCATTGTGAAGGACTAAGTTATTCATTGATATACATCATTACCATTCTCCTCTACCCCTCTACCTTACCTCGCCCTCATCTCTTCGCGCCTTCAGGTCCGGGAATGTTGTCTGATCCTTCCCTTTCCCCATCCTCTTCTCTACCCCTTTTTCATCCACCTTCCCCCCGCCTAAGCTTCAAGGGGGGCCGGAGTGCATCCCGATATGTCCGAAAGGCGAGCTGGGCACTCCACTTGCTTGTACTCAACGTCCCACCCCGTGATTTCACCGCCGGCCCAGTTCCAACGCCAGTAGCACCCGCCCTGGAGGTTCTCTGGGAGCTGCTCGCAGTCGTTCATGCTTGAAACACCGCCGTAGTCGTCGCCCCTGTGAACCCTCCGGTGTAAGTTACTTCTGACTTCTTCGAAGTAGCGGGATACAACCCAATACGTAAATAGGAAAAAAGAAACAGAAAAGAACTCACCATGTAGATCCATACTGCCTCGTACACCCCGTCGAATGCGGCCCACTCCCACCACCCGGCGTCAAAATAGCAAAATCTCCCGGCTTCCCTGCATCCGTACCATCCTCTTGATCAGGCATCCAGTTGACGACCTGCACGACCATCCGCTTGCCCGCCGCGTAGCCGTTGAGCCAGAAGAGCTCGTAGCACTTACAGCAGTTGTAGCCGGGGGCGACGGCGAAGCCGTAGGTGAAGTCGTCGGCGATGGGGATCGGGAGGTAAGTGTCGCACATGTAGGCGCTGCCGTTGTCGCACCCCGAGGCGATGTTTCGTGAGTTGCTGAGAGGTTGGTTGTTTACGTTGCAGGAAGTGACGAGGCCTCTGGATGGAAAGGTTTATGTTTTAGTGTGAGGTGAGAGGAGGCGATGGGGTTGGTTCTTACTTGGCGTTTGATCGGTCGATGTACTTGCTATCTGCGCAGGCGGGTTTACAGCTGGGTGCCGTCGAATGTTAGTTTTGGATGGATGGACAGACTCCTTCCTCTTAACGGTTGACTTACCAGTCCCAGCTTGTAAAAGTCCGTCCAGTCAGCCCCAAAACAAGAGCTGGAAGCCCAAGGGCTAGCGATGAAAGAAGGCTCGTTGTAATCATAGTGAAGAGATCAATATTGAGATAACTTAACGAATGAACCTAGTAGGTATGTATATCGAAAATTGCAGGGGGGACCAGAAAGGGAGGACCGAGGGATGCTAACCGGCCCACAGGGCATAAGGTCGGCGACTCGCGTCCCCTTTATAGGATGGAAGCGAGGCATCCTATCCTGCTAATGTCCCATGCAGGCTTCGGTCAACTGACCCCCATCCAAGATATAGACTCACATTTCGAGGGACGACGGTACCGGCTCATAGAGAAGGAGCTACGAAAAGAAGGAAAAAAAAGGCGAGGTGGGCATTGGACAATTCCCGCGGCCGGACCAAGGATAGTCTCGGTTCGCTCTTTGCAGGCGATGTATGTCTGTTATCCGCTATAAGAGTGGGCCACATCCCGGAGACGGTCAAGTACCGACAGCCAGGAAATGTACAACGGCCGACTGTTCCTGGCACTTTATCCAGAGGAAGGGCGAGGAATCTACGCATGAGCACGATGGGACGCTCTGATTCCTGGTCACCGAAACACCCAGGTCGTGATCTTCTCTCCAAAGAGCCCTGTGGACGACAACAGGCCGAGTATCGCTAGGGTATAGTATAAAATCCTGTCTTCATAGTTTGTTAGTCGTTCAGATTGAAGATTTCGTAGCTTGTGTCCCATATCCTGGATACCGCTCTGGCTCATATCGACCAGGTCGCGTTGTTTTCCCCTTTGCTTGCATGATCACGAAAGGCACATATACGTCCCCCACTTCGCCGGACGGGAGATGCTGACGGAGTCCCACAGGTACATACAGCGGAGAATAGGGAAAGGGAGAGTCCAAATAACGACGGTTCGGGTCATTCTAAATTGAACGTCCCCGTTGCCTGGAAGGCCTAATCCCTGTATGTGGCTATAAACGGGAAGACGGCAGGATGTTTGTAAACAGCCAAAATAGCTACCCGGCTTTTAACGAGCCATGAGAGCATATTCGCCTTTCCTTGTTCGTCATCATGAGCTTTACCCGGTGCTGTAGGGGGGGAATGGACCAGTTTTTGGTTATCGAGTAGCAACTGTATCCCGATGCGCACAAAAACAGATTGGTTTATCTGCCAGGGTAATATATCGGCGAAGAGCCTGGGCCGATCAGATACCCAAGTTGGAGATTAGGCGTTCTATTGTCCGCTTATAAACATTATCGATGACCAGGTGCTATACAACGTACAATGGAGAAACGGGAATGGTGGGCCATCGCGTAGGATTGCGTGCAACGTGGTTTAATGAATCGCCTCAGTTCTGTTTTTAGAAGCTCGGTTGGATGAATTCCTATCCCGATAATGATAACCCCTCGCTGTCTTGAGGGTTGATTCGCCTTGTTTTCGCGCTCCGGAAGCTGTGGATTGGCGAGGCGAGGTGGTGAATCTCCATGCCTCTCGTGATCTTCCGCAAGCTCGTCTCCGGTCGACCAACGGACCCTTTCTATTCTACGTGTGAGTAATTGAAAAGGAAGCAGAAGAAACCTAGTAGTCAAACGCTGGTGGGACTCATCACTCCGGCGACGCTCCCGATAGACACCATCAACCAGCATTGGTAGCGGCTTAGGCAACTCCCTGCCTGGCGAGCCCGGTGAGATCATCCCACGAAGTAAATAGCTCAGTCCGGATGATTGCGGTCCGAACGAGCTCAACTTCCTAGCCTCTAGGAGCTCTCCTCAGTTTCCCGGTTATTCAAAAACGGTATCCCAATCCTCGCGAGGAGGGTGGTCTCTCTATACCGGGCCGTACGGCAGCTGGGGGACTGAGAGGTACGAAGGCTAGAACAGGCCTGGGCTAGAAGGTCCCCATCAACTGGCTATGCGTAATGGTCATACGACGCAGGCTCCAGCCGCTCCTCTCAAGCGAGTTCCTGGACACGGGAGGTAAAATTCTGGTCATGATGCCGAAGCGAGCGAGCCAGCAGGTACGGTGATGCAATACCCGGGTATCGGGATGATGTAGGTTAACTTCGGCATTGAGGCATCTGGGGCTGGGCGTAGTGAGCAGCAACACGTTACAGAATTACACTGCGATTTTTCTATCTTTTGGTAAGAAGATAGATGTCGAGATCTATCAGGGAGAAACGCGAGACAGATGAGAATCAGGGTTGAGCAGAGGTCATACTCGTTTAGTGAAGAACAATAATTATTTAAGCTGTCAATTTAGATCCGGAGACAGTTATGAGCCGAAAATAGAAACACGCTATCAATGTGCTTTAATCTGGGACACTTATATTGACACTTGCACGAAGTAGATAGAGAGGCAGGCTCACATCAAGTCTAGCCGGGATTAGAGATCTGCGTAGAGAGTTTGAAAGACAAAACATTGAAAACCGAGGTATATACAAAACGATTAGAAACATGCCTTAAACTATCCAAATTCTGGATTTGCGGAAGTCCATGAGGAGACCCCAATTACCTTGTCTGTTCTTGCCTCCAACCCGCGAGGTGTGCTGTATATGGAAGGTAGACAAGAGTTGACCTGTAATTACCGCCTCTCAATATCAAATTCCGCTCGGTTGAGGGATACAAGAGTATCATTGCAAAAGTTCCAAATCTTAATAGCCCCAACCTGAGCCGAACACACCGAGAGACTAGAGATTAACGATTCTCAGGTTCGGGTACCGATGGGTTTCCCGAATCAACAAATTTCATTCAGACCGACTAAACAAGAGTGCAGAAAGTTGGCAGCAAAGAAAGACGGCGTACATAAGAGCGGTTATTAGAGTATCAATATGAACTTATCGACATCGGCTGGGGAAATGAAATAGCAAGGCGGCGGCGTGGAACCCGTTCAGGTCAAACCACATTGTGTGAGAGGCAGACGTTTCCCGGTCTAAGCATCGACCGGATCGGGGCTACTACAACCAACCGAAACAAAGACTTCATGGCTGGAAGTATGTAGTATTAGACTAAGAAGCTTTCTAGCTGAGGTGAGGATGATTTATGAACCTGAACACAACTGGCGGCCTGTCTTGGAATCACAGGTCAAGTTGTCTGCAGGTTGACATCAATCTATTGGTATGGTATTTCGGCGCCGTCCACGTCGGAGATGGGCGACTTCGAGCACCTAAAGTATGCCCGGGAACTCGATCGATATTGATGTATGAGGTGTTGCAATCGTTGACACTCTGCAAGGGGATCGCGTCTGATTCGGCGGATATCCGCATTTCCTGCTGTTGCCTCGTCTCAATCTAGCAGGCGCCAATCAGATCACCCACCAATAACAAAGTAGTTTCGTCGGCTCCAGTCGGTGAATTCTCGCAGAGCACTAAGCTTTACGTTCATGCAGGCAACCAGCCAGCGTCCAGCCGATAGGAGCCGGTGACCACATGCCTCGAGATGCGACGGTTTCTGGCTACGTGGTGTCTTGGTGGTGGTGTTGACATTGATAAAGCCTACAGTTGTACTTGGTATCTCGAGGCATCACGAGAACGCGTTGGTCAGCCAAGATCAAATGCACCTCGGGATTCTTCTCTCTGCAACGTTTCTATGAACATCAATGTCTAAGAGACCAATACTCGACTAAATATCAACATTGGAACTTCCAGGAACCCTTTGCTTGGGATTTAGTGGTGTTTATTTGCACGATCTTTGATTCGACTCGGCGCTGACACTAACAAACTGACCCCACCGTGCCACCTCAACCCCGCCATCACTATTTTGACCGTGCTCAACATTATCACCATGCCTGCCCCACACGACCTCCCCATGGAACTTCCCATCATCGACCTCGACGTCTACCTCAACCAGGCTCTCGACCTGCCGCTCGTCCAGGAGGAGTGCAAAAAGGCCGCCCAGGCCCTCATAACCTACGGAGCTCTAGTCCTCCACGATTCGCGCGTCTCCGAAGATGACAACACGACGTTCCTCGACCTGCTCGAAGACTACTTCGCCCAGCCCCAGGACCGGCTAAAGGAAGATGAGCGCCCTGAGCTGGGGTTCCAGGTCGGCGTCACGCTCGAGAACACCGAGAAGCCCAAGTGCGCCGTCGACGAGCCGTGCCTCGACGTTATCCGGAGACTAGCCGAGTCGGAGCGACCCCTGGACATCTCTGCTCATCAGCCCGATCCCAAGTGCCGCTTCTTCTGGCGGATGACCGAGAGGCCGCCCTACGAGACAGAGTTCCCCGGCTTAAATGCCGAGAATGTCGTACCACAAGCCCAGACCATCAAGAACCGGTGGGAGCCTGTAATGAACAAATGGGGCACGTCAATGAAGAGCGCGTTAGTGTAGCCCCCTTCGTTCCTTTGAAAATTTCTTGAGGATGCTGTGCATAATCCCTCAGCACTCGCGATCGTAGAATACAATGCATGTGCATAAGCTAACCATCTCCTCGGTCGGGTGATTAGGGTTACCGGTCTTGCAGAGATGGCAGCTGTTGGGCTCGGCCTCCCGGCGGAAACATTTAGCGCAGCGGGAAAGTACGGGTTAGTGAACTCCGATCCCTGACCCTTTTACGAAGGATCGATCAGTTTGTGGCTTGCTTTAATTCACTGGCTGACGGCATACCCATGTCCTCTCTCTGGAGTCTAGGCCTCACTTGCTAGCCCCAACTGCGTCCGACCTGGAAAAGTACGGCGAGAAGGATACGATACTTGCAGGGTTTCACACCGACCTGAACTTCTTGACCATCCACGGTCGCTCACGATACCCCGGGCTCCACATATGGGCCCGCAACACTGGCAAGCGCATTGCCGTAAAAATCCCCCCAGGAAACTATCTCTTAGTCCAGGCCGGCAAGCAGCTCGAGCACATCACAGGAGGACTTGTCAAGGCTGGATATCATGAAGTTGTCGTGAACGAGAAGACTCTGGACGTTATTGCCCAGCGCAAGATCGACTACCCCGCACGACCTCTGGTCCGCATCTCGTCGACCTTCTTCTGGCACCTGTCGTCTGATTTTAATTTGGTGCCCATTCCACAGCTTTCTGAAAAGGCCAAGGAGATCCGTGCCCAACAGCTTCAGATTGGGAGAGATGAAGGGAAGGAGGCAGAGTACCTGCCAATGAAAGTTGGCAAGCAAGTTCAGAAGTATGTGCCTGGCCGAATAAAAAAGGAAAAAACTCCGCGTTCCGCATTCCTAAATGGCCCCCCCTTGCACCGATGTTCTGTGGCTAACACACTCGCGTAGTGAACTGAGACACATTGCATTGCTGGCATGAGGCGCCGCCCAACATGTCTCAAACAAGTCATGTTGGTCGTCGATGATGACATGAGGCGCTAAATGCGACGGGCCGAGACCAAAGGGGCTTTGTATATCCTCCTGTACTTCGTACTACATAGCACATGCCATGAGTGCATATTTTCACAAGGAAAATCCATACTGGTTGAGATCTATTTACGAAGGACAAAGAGGATATTGCAGGTTTGTATTCTTCGTGTCCCTCGGAAGTATACTTCCCCTCCTTTCATGAATAGAACGTCCGTTGTCCACCACCCAAGCTTCTGGAATCAATCATGTTTCCGTATCGAGTAGGTGTCACTTACAAGCAGTTTTTAATATATTGGAATTTTCGGTATATCCACGCATTGGGTTGATGATCAATGTCAAACATTCTTCATAGCCTCCCTTGCTTGCATCACCGATCCAAGATAAAGCGCAAGGTCTAATCTCAGGCAACGGATCCGTCGGATTGGCAATAAAAAGTGCCGACAGGCATGATTGCAACATACCTCCTCGTACACGGTACAGCCACATATCGACACACCGCCGGAGCAAATGACGAATCAATAGCGACAAACTATCAAGAAGCAATTTTTTTTTTCTCTTTGTTGGGTCTGGATGCCTCTGGCAAATTACAAAAAGTCGGCGAGGATGAGATGACTTCTGCGGCTTATTTGCGATGATGATATGTGAGAATTGTACGAAGTACTGCTCACGTCCTGCAGCGGTTATAAGTCTGGTGGTGGCTTGCTTTTAGGAATGACGCGAGAATTCTCCTACCAGCTCTCTCTCAAGAGCCCCTCCTCGAGACAACTGCTGCACCAGGAAAAAGGAGGGCAACACCGCCTGGCTCATGAAACATGAGGCAAGGGCTCTTGACCGATTGCTCAACCTTTTTACTGGCCTACAGGGAATGTCACTGGCTGAAAGGTGTTCGGAAACCCGGGAAATGTTGGTGTCACCGCTGAGTTGTCCCTTGAGCTGACTTGGAGGGAAAGTAAGCCGATATATCTTCGAGGGGGGCCCTGGTAGGTTGCGAGGGAGGATGTCGCAATCGGGCAGGGCAGCGAGGAGCTTGCCCTTGCAGTCCAATCGGCGACTGGGAAGAGGCCCGAAACGGAGTGGAAATTTCTGATCGTCCGTATGTTTCAAAACGGATCGATGATGTCTTGTCTCAACGGCGGATCTGATGCTTGGAAATCTGTTGAGGTCGTCGCCGAGCAAGCATCGAGATAAATTGCAAACGTTCCTATTTGGCGTGTTAGTAGTCTTGGGCATACACATTCGGGCTGGCCACCCTGTTTATGCGATGCCAAATATGATCTGTCGAAAATATAAGCTGGTGGCTTTTGCTGCTTTTCATATCAGTGGGATTGTTTCGTATTATCACGACTGGAGATAGCCTCTATCTAAGTATAATGTCGAAATTGATGTGTTGATGTAGAGTGGACCTGATAAGAAGAGAAGGCGAGAGATAATAAGACTCGATGTTATCGCCGAAATCAGCAAATGGAGCGAATGGATGCACCCGATTTCGTCGTCAATGAGCAATTTAATTCCACGGAAGAATAAAGAAATTCGATGTCTTGCCACTAGCGAGGTTTACACAAGGCTTTAAAGCATAAACTTGTGAAGTTTCTTGGACGCCAAGCGAACCGTCTCCACTCATTGGTTCGCTTGACAGCCGCATACCCCAGCTTTTCCTCAGCCTAACAGTTGATACCACTTGCTGCACGGTGAGGCTCGTGACCGAAAAGGAAATAACGCCATTTTCGTCCAAAAGCACCCAAAAAGCTGAGGATATTGCTACTTGGCTGCGCGATGACTCCTCTCCACTCGAGACGACACAGCGTTACGTCTGAGGCGCCCATTCCCGACAACAAGGCACCACTCCCCAGCCTTTGATCATTCCGTGTGCTTCTATTGAGGCAATATCACAACTCCGTTGCGACCTCTAGTGCAATCCTTGGACCCCTTTTAATTCCCAAAGTGCCAGACGCTTCCGAGCTAGTCGTGACCGGAAAAGTCTTTTTTCTTTTTCCTTTTTTTTTCCTCGTGCCTCAGCCGTTTTGGAGATCAACCGTCTCGGATCGCCGTGGCATCCGCCCGCCCCTAACAGTTCGAAGTAATATACACCCTTCCGGAGGATTGCGTGCTTTGCTGCCCGGCTTTGCTCAACCCCTCTGGTGTACCTCGACGACAGATCAGCCCGCCCCCGTAAGATTTAACACAAACGGTACGAGACGGGTACTGCCCCTTCCCGCCGGGGCCTCTCTCTTGTCCTTCCCTCCCATCCCCAGCACGCCATTGTTATCAAGTTCGCTGGATCAGAAGTTTGTCTCTTTCCGCCCGTGTCTTTCAAATGATTGACCTGGCCACACGGCGAATGGCAACATAGCCCCTCTGGGTTGCGAGAATCTGGCGTGAACAATAACCTTTCTTTGGCATTCGACGACGCCATAGGGCTGGATTACCAATTCTTTTCCCCTTTCTCCCTTGCGTGTGTGTTGTTGTTTTTTCTTTTTTCCATTTATCTGCTTTTGTTCTGGAAGCCCCGTGGCTCATTTTCCCGAAGAGCCTCGTCATCATGGTTTCCCATCAAAACCAGACGTTTGGGACAACGTCCTCTTCTTCCACCTCACCTCCATCCTCTTTGTCCAATATGCCCGCCGCCATTATCGATCAACCCTCACGAGACAACTGTGACCGTCGGAGATCCCAACATTCGTCTGCTTTACGACTGCCTACCGTTGCCCCAGAGCTGGTTGGCAAAGCAGTAACCCCGTTCTTAAGGGACCACATTCCCGGACTATACTCTCCCTTCGGAAAATCACAGCAGCAGCAGGAGGGACAGCATAATCACCATCACCATCACCATTATAGTCATAATCATCAACAGGACCAGCAAACATCATCGATGGAACTGCTCGCCGAGAAACAACCTTCGAATACGAAATACTGCTACAGACACCGGCCCGATGCAAAATGTCGAAGAGTGGCAGACGAGACAAAGATGGCGATGATTCAGAGGGTAAGTTGGATTTTCCCAGGTTCAGGTCCCGTTCTCTGTTAGCCCTTTATGTATGCCATAATACATGTACCAGGGTGGAGTGACCCCCACGTTAACAAACTCCGATGTATATAGGAACTCGACACACTTCCCTCCAGTGATCGAGAAGCCATTTCAAACTTTTGGTCTCTCTTTTCCGCATCGCCTGCTAAGCATCGCAACCTGATGCTGCAAGGAATCATCACACAATGTTGCTTCCCGCAACTCTCCACCGTCGCACGTGAGGTCCACGAACAACTCAAGATCGATTTCCTAACGGCCCTGCCGCCCGAAATTTCCTTCAAGATCCTCTGTTACCTCGACACTGCTTCGCTATGCAAGGCTGCACAGGTCAGCCGTCGTTGGCGTGCCTTGGCTGACGACGATGTGGTATGGCACCGGATGTGCAAACAACATATTGATAGGAAGTGCACGGCTTGCGGCTGGGGTTTGCCGCTGCTTGAGCGCAAGCGACTGCGGGACTGGACGAGGCAACGACAACTCGCCAACAGCATTCGAGCCACCCGAGAGACCGATGACGCCGACAACGAAGACACCCGCCCGGCCAAGAGGCAGCGCCGTGACAGCTCCTCGGATGCACAGTCTGTCGAGGTTGTTGAGAAGCAACCCAAGTTCCGACCTTTCAAGGATGTCTACCGCGACCGATTCAAGATTGGATGGAACTGGAAGTACGGGCGATGCGCGATCAAGACGTTCAAGGGGCACACTAATGGTATCCTCTGTCTACAATTCGACGATAACGTTCTTGCGACCGGATCGTACGACTCGACCATCAAGATTTGGAACATCGAAACGGGCAAGGAGGTCCGGACCTTGACGGGACACACCGGCGCCGTACGCACGCTGCAGTTTGATGACAACAAACTCATCAGCGGCAGCTTCGACAACACCATCAAGATTTGGAACTGGCAGACGGGCGAGTGCGTCAATACACTCCAGGGACACACGTCCGGTGTCATCTCTGTCCACTTTGAGGACAAGTATCTCGCGTCGGGCTCTATCGATAGGAGCGTCAAGGTCTTCAACTTCGAGACGCGTCAAACTTGGTGCTTCCGTGGCCATGAAGACTGGGTCAACGAAGTACGCATGGACTTGCCATCCCGCACCGTGTTTTCCGCTTCGGACGACTGCACCATCAAGATGTGGGATATGGACTCAAAGCAGTGCATCAGGACGTACACTGGCCACCTCGGACAGGTGCAGCAACTAGTCCTCCTCCCAGATGACTTCGAGCCGGACGAGGATACCGACACCATGGACAACGTCTCCGTTACTAGCGGCCGCGGAGGAACACCGTCCGGGTCTCAGCGCTATGGCTATCACCACGACCACTCCCACCGCCATGCGACTCCGCACCAGGAAGATCGTGCTGCGTTCGGTCCTCTCTTCGAATACGATTCTCAGCGACCGCTTCCTCCGCGATACATGCTCACGGCCGGCCATGATAATAACATCCGGCTCTGGGAAATCGCGACGGGCAGGTGCATCAGGACAATGTTCGGTCACCTCGAGGGCATCTGGGGTCTCGCCGGAGATACACTGCGTTTCGTCTCGGGCGCCAACGACTCAAGCATCAAGGTGTGGGATGCCCGCTCCGGAAAATGCGAGAGGACGTTCACTGGACATGCTGGCCCGGTCACATGCGTGGGCCTTAGCGATAGCCGAATGGCGAGCGCGAGTGAGGACGGTGAGGTGCGGATCTACATCTTTGAAGGAAACGGCCCCAACTTGGAGGAATTCGGGACCCCGGCTTAGGATGGCGTTCTCTCGAGATGTGTGTCTCTCTTGACGGGATCGGCTCTTGCACCTGCCGTCTCGCACTTGCGGTCCTGGCTTATGAGTCGGTGACCATATTGTGCCAACTCCTATTTCAACCCTTTCCGTGTTTACATGCGATTTCCTAGCACTTTTTTTCACTTCTTTTGTTCGGCGCTGGGAGTTCTCTATTTGTCACAGACCGTGTTAGACGCCTTCAACGGCAGGCTAGTCTCTATTTCACTGGGTATCCGGAGTCTGGGATACCCCTTTTATCGCTTGTTTTTCCTATTCCCCCTTTGTTCGATATAGCGTCATATTGATGGTCGGTTACTTTTGCAAACAAAACTGGGAAGGAGTTTTTTGACGAAAAAGACAAAACAATTAGGAAGGAAACGGGCGTCTATTAAGAACGGGTTTATTATCTACCAGTATTATTTCTTTGGCTTGGGAAACGGAGGAGTCTTATTGGGGTTGATGGCGATGATTTCTTATGATTTGAAGCGTCGGGTTTATTAACTAGTCCGAGAGCATAATGCCATATCTGCTTTCTTACAGACCATGAAGATGAGATTGTATATGATTTTGTGCTTGTTGCCTTTGTGAATAATACTTCGTACATCAATGTACTTCTATTTCTGAGACCTCAGACAATCCGCCGAACCCTAAGCCGCGTCCATCAATGTCGCCATCGTCCTTGGCAGACTTGGGCGGATCTCTGTTCAATCCGAATTTACAGCTGTCAATAAAAAGTAGCCAGCTGGAGGTCTCGAGATTGACGCTGGTCATTGGTGCGGGTTCCCACATCATGTTTTCTTTTCCTTCTTTTGCCAATGCCTCGGCAAACCCCCGGCAAACGCACCGCCGATAATCCGTCGGAACCTCGCCGATTCCAGGTCAAGGAGCTCCGAGCTCTTTCCAAGACATTTTCTCGGGAACGAGCTTCCAAAAAGTCAGGGCAAAATTGCCCCGCAGGCCACTCCACTTCCAATTATCACAACTTGCACCCTACAATACGTACCGATCTGATCCCAATTGTTGTTCATTTGACTTTGGGTTTCCAATCAGAGGCTCTTGATTATCTAAGAAACTCACGCCTTCATCTTGCTCTTTCGCCTCCCCCACCCCGCAAAATCACAAGCTCGGCTCCTGGTCGGTAAGCCGAGGGGTAGGTCCAGAACGGCGAATGAACTCTCGTGGCTCGCAGTTCCCCCACGAGATCTCGGGGAACCCAATTATCGTAAACTAGCTGGTTTTTATCGATAGCCGAGCCACGTCATGATCACGGGCATTTCATAGTCTTCGGCAAAGGAGAAGGGAAAGATGAGAAGACAGATAATTTGCAGGAAGGTTGATAGAAAGATCAAGATGCAAGCTTTCACAAGGGGGGGGCGTGTGCGAACGCAAATGTAGAGTGGGATTACTGGATAGGGTACAATACCCTTGGATCGATATGTCAAATGGCTTCATGAGGGAAGTGTGACTCTTTTTTTCACAAGACCTCGAGCGTTCGGATTCCGAGCGGAGAAGCAGTTGGGGAAAAAGTTGGAGAAAACGATCGTTCGGCTTGTTTAATAGCGAGGTATTCTGCTACATTACCTCGCTCTAGGTCTACACTACCAGTATGGATCTGCTGCTTTCGTGGGGATGGACCCTTGTGGGACTCACTCCGTGCAATGCTATGCTGTAAGTGGCCATGGTAGCAAAAGGAGGGATGTGGGGAAGGGGGAAAAGAAGGGAATGACACTCTGATCAAGAGAGAGACACAAGAGAGAGAGCCGAGTTCCCTGCCTGCCACCCCGTTCATGTAGGTACACGCGACTTACACACCAGCATTTCTGGTAGCTCGTTCGGCAGTGGAGGCGAAGAAAAAAAAAGTAGTGCACACCTGGAATCTAGACCCTAAACACGCTGAACAGCCTACGTTTCGTTCCCCGTTTCTCCGAAGAATGGTCCTGCGAGTATCCGGTTCCTTGCGGCCGGCTTGTGGGACTTGTGGCACATGCTTCGTTCATGCTCCACTACGTCAAAGACTCACCTTGAAGGCAGGCTTTGGACTGGACTTGCGGCTTATTGCCAATGATTCAAGGTATATCAGATCCGGGACCTACGCTCTCTCATTCGTCGACGGGCAAGGTCACTCTTCATGTTAGGTTTGCAAAACCCAACCTGGATATACATCCAGCCACAGTCATGACTGAACTCAGAGCTCTTGGAGGTAGCCGCGGGTGAAGCGAATGGCACATGACAGCCCCAGCTCAGGGTCTACGCTACTTGATAGTCTACCAGCTCTCTCACGCTCTCTCCCACCGTACCGTCTCGGTCCCCGTTCTTCCGGGGGGTGTGTACAGAACAAGATCTTGTGGGGTTCGTTAGTCGCAGACTTCGAGATGCGTCATTCTCATCGAGAGCAACTTTTGGCTCTCTCCCCGTCCGGCTTTCTCTCCTTCCTTCGTGTCTCCCTTCCGAATCGCCTTCCACTTTCGTAGCCTCACTTCGCACTTTAGAGAGGAAACCGTGCCATTGGTTTTCCTGTCAACCCCCGCCGCGCCGCTCGGTGTATGCAGGATCGGAAGCGCACAGCACGCCGACACGGTATCATTGATCCTCGCTTCCCAAAACCTCTGTGGGGCTTCCTCTCAGTCCAAATCGTCCAACTCGAGCCTAGCACTATGCTCCATTAGGGAAAGCCATCCAAGTCCTCTCCGGCAGTGTACAATGTACCCGCAAGCTTTTGCGACCGAAAAATCACACACCCCCCCAGAACTTTGCTCCCCCCACTGCGCTCCCCCCAACCCTACCTACTGGCCGCCCTCGTAACGTATAGCTACCTGTCGGTTAGAGCGTTGAAACTCCGCCTACGATTTATTTTTTCCCTCTGTTCCCCTCGGTGCCGTATCATACCCTGTTTTCCACGCGTTTCCATTTCCGAATGTGCCTCCCTCGTAACATGATCTTCTACG
>SJVG01000387.1:0-32976 GCA_034774675.1 Scedosporium minutisporum
TTCGAACCCCTCACCCCCGAACACGTCCAATCCATCCTCGACGCCCGAGGCCACCACGTCCCCTCCCTCATCTCCATGAGCTACAGCAACGCCGCCAAACTCCACTGCTCCACCATCACCCGCAACCTCAACCACTTCCAAACCAACGTCCTCCGCTCCCGGCCCCTCACCGAAGAGGAAATCGGCGCCCTCACCGACCACTGGAACTCCTCCACCAACGTCACCCTCATCGCTAAGCCCTTCTCGTGGGCGCTCGCTCTGTTCCTCACCTGGCGTGGTAGGAAGACTTTCCGCTTTCCCTTTTGGCAGCCGAAGTGGGTCAAGACGTCGCCTGATGCCTTTCCTACGGTGGCGAGGCCCATCTTTACGGGGCGCACGGCGAGGTTCACTTGGGGTGTGAGTAGGTTCTCGGCGTATTTCTTGCTGTGCAATTGGTTGGCCATGCCCTTCTTCGTCTCGTATGCTAGACTTCAGGCTACGGTGGGCATCTCGTCCGATCCGAGGTTGCAGGATATCATGAGGGAGTCCTTCAAGGACGCCGCGGACCAGAGGAGGATTCACCATATGCAGAAGAGGACGGGTCGCCTTCCTACGCAGTTCCCGCCCCCGGAGCAACAGGGCGGTGCCGAACCCCCTCCGGACACCTCGGATGGCTGGACACAGCAGGAATCCCAATCCACCAGCAGCTCTAGCTGGGACACCCCCCAGCGCGAACCCTCCAACAAACCCGAGCCGGCTCGACCCTACGGCTTTGGCATTTCGCGACCTCAGCAGCCTCCCTCGCCTCCGCAGGCCGCCGAGCCTTCTGCGTGGGAGACTGATTCCTTCCTGGAGGAGCTCGAGGCCGACGATGCCTCTCCCGTGGCGCCTTCTACCCGAGCCCAAGATGCACAACGACGGAGAGCCCAACGCGAACCTCGCCGCCAGAGTCCTCCTCCCGATGACGGTGTATCGGCCTGGGAGCGCCTCCGGGAAAGAGCTCAGGCTGAACGAAATGATGACGAGGCTAACAGGCGGAAGTAAATCCAGGCTATGAAGAGAGGCCTTTCCACCTAACCACTCCGGGCGAATTCTATTTAGTCTCCATTCATGTTTTCTTAATTAACATCACCACTGTATATTAACCATAAAAGGAGCAGCGGCAGCCCGCTCTCCGTAACAATAGAACATCAAGTACAAGCAATCCCTCCCATCATCACGTAGGCTTGCTCTCGCCCTATCTCCTAGATCCCTTTCGATGTAAACTAAACCCGTACACCACTCGCTCGTGGGTGAGGGAAAAAAAAACAGTATATTAGTAGACCTCTACAAATAGCAATGAAACTCTCTGACTTATGCCAAATCTCGCCTGAAGGAGTGTACAGTTTCGACCCCAAAAAAGGAAACACCAAATGCTACAAAAAGAACTGATAGTAGAATACAGAAGGATCTCTAAACACTGTTCTGTGCAACTCTCTTGTGCAAAGATACACAAAAAGAACGGTGCGTTGCAAACAATTGTTCGAACGTGATGAGTTATCCTCTTTTAACAAAAAAGTTTCAAACCGCCAGGAAAATAAAGAAAGGGCTGCTCAAACGCTTATATCCCTCGGGCGCCGTGAAATAGCAAGGCCACCCCAAGGATGAAAAATACTCCGCTACGCCTTGATACTCTCGACATCGAGAGCTTTCTTGGCACTAGCGGCGCTCGACTCCTCTCCCATAAGCTTATCCACATCCTCGACTTTGCCGATCGTGACCGCGCCAGCATCCACTTCAGGGACTTCGACCTTGTCCCCTATCTCATCGCCAGATACCGAGTCCACCTTTGGTTCATCAGCGAGAGCCTTGTTCTCGGCCAAGTCAGACTTGGAAGCCTCCGGGGTCGCAGCGGCTGCCTCCTCGGGCTCTGACTTGGGAGATTCGTCACTCTTCGGCTCCGCTTTAGTAGGTTCCGGCTCCGGCTCCGGCTCAGAAATCACAGGAGATGGCACCTTTTCGCTCTCAGACGTCGAGGGCTCACGTTTCAGAGGCTCCGTCTTAGGAGCCTCCGCAGCCTCGACCGGTTCAGCAGATCCAACAACGAGATCGCTCTCCTCCGGATCAATGCTCCAAACAGTCTGAGGCTTAGTGAATGAAAATGAGAGAGTCCTAGGTTTCGTCTCAGTCGAGGTGGCCGCAACGGCGGCGGGAGGAGCCGGACTCCTAGCGGGAGCTCTTCTCTGAGGACCCCTCGCTCGCCCCTTCCTAGCGTCCGAGAGCGGCTGCTTCTGCACAGGCTCCTTCTCCTCCTCAGCGGCAACTTCCGGTGCGGGATCTTCCTTCTTGGGGGCTTGGGGGCCCAGCTGCAGACGCCTATTCAAGTCCGACATGAAACCAGCCTGGAGCGCGGCAATCTTACTGCCCATGGGTCTGGCCGGAATCGCGGGTTTCGCCTTAGGGATGATGGGGGCTTCTTTAGCCTCAGACGCAGTCGCAGGAGTCGCTGCCCTGTTTGGTCGAGCGGGAATGGTGGGCTTGGACTTCGGCAGAGCCGGTTGTTCGCTGGCCTCCACCGGTGAGGCCGACGACGCCTTCACAGGGCGGGGAGGAATTTGCGGCTTCGGCTTATCCATCACGACAGGCTTGCCCTCGCCGCTGAGCTCCTTCTTCGGCCTAGGCCGCTCGGGGATGACCGGTCGCTCCGAGCTTCTCCTAGCAGGACGCTCAGGTACAGCGGGCCGTTCCGCACTTCGTGCCGGTCGTTCAGGAATAACGGGCTTCTCGGCACCCTTTGTCGGGCGAGGAGGGATCTCGAGTTGATCCGGCTTAGTTTCCGGCTGTTGGTCGGAAGACACAGTCGTCTCGTGGAGATGGCTGTCGGGGGCATCCTCCCATACATCACGGCTAGGGAATCGTTTCTGGATGGGGGGCCGTTTCAGAGGCTCGTTGGGGAGCTCCTGCACGGGCAGCCAAGATTGGGTGAGGTTCTCGCCCCTCGGGACAAAGTTCTTCGTCCTCTCGGCTTCCTTTTCTGCCAACTCCTCTTGGTACTGGGCGAACGCCTGAACAGGAGTTGGAATGTGTCGCTCGGGAGCCTCAATGGGCTTAAGACGGCCTTCGTCAGCAGGAATATCAGGCGTCGAGACCTCGGCCGTATAGTGCACGCTACTAGGGGCGTCCTCCCAGACATCCTTGCTAGGGAACCTGTGGACCGCTGCATCTTTCTTAGCCGGCAGCTCTTCGCCCTCAATCGCCTCTTCTTCGCCATCCTTGAAGAGCGCTTCATATTCTATAACAGGGACAGGGGTCTTCCGGGCCTCGGGGCGAGGGAAGTCACTAGGAAGGACCTCGGTGTTAATAGACGGTCGCCTAATGGGTTCCGTAACGAGTTCCTCGGGTCCCGCAGGCACGTCCAGCGACGGTTCTACGGCAGCGTGCAACTCGAAATGGGGAGGGCTCTTCGCGACCTCATCGTCCGCCAGGATCGGGGCAGTGTAATGCTTGGGACCGCCGACAGCGGCTCTGACATCCTCGGGGCTGATGCTTCGTCGAGGCTCATCGATATGTATTATGTCTTCATCGGCGGCAGGGCCTTCTTCGGGCTGTTCGTTGGCAGCAGCGAGAGACGTGTGGTTGGGCGAGGCGGCGCCGACTCGGGGCGACGCGATTCGGGCGACATACTGCTCCTGGCCTTCGAAACCGACTTCTTCGCTCGGCGTTCCTAAGAAGTTGGATGCTCCTGTGAATCCATTGTTAGCCCAATGGCCCAACAAGCCCCCAAGGAGAGCGCTGCCCATTTTCTCCCAACGGGTGTAAGCGATTTGACAAGGCGGTCGTACCACGAGTAGCTGTGTTGTGCACGATCTCGTTGAGCTCGGCACTGCTCATTCGTACATCGGTGTTGTCACTCATCGTTGATAATTCATATAATCTCTTGTCTCCTGGGCGAGATTTGGGATTAATTCGAGAAAGAGAGAGGATGCCGGATGTCAAGGCAGGGTGTTTGAAACAGGGCCGTGACGGTGGGGGACTTTGAAGTGACTCTGGAGTCTGGGAGCTGTTGACCTCATAGCTTCAAGTCCTTATCTGGTCTCCCTAAGTACCGGGGTACGTATTTCGTACAGCGGTCAGACCGGGAGGTACAACATTTTGCAGTAAGCACAGGCGCAAACCACTGCGTTGCAGAAGAGGGGACGCGCTAAGTGTGGCAGCGAATCACACTTGTAAACTATCCCGAGGCCCCTGAATGCCCGCAACGAGATGTATCGAGGTACTTTCATTCTTGATCAGCCCAAGCTCATCAAGCAAGTGCAGAATACGAACGACGCAGATAAGGAACATGCTCAACACTGGTTTTGCTCCATGATATATATCAGCCATCAAGCTAGAACAGATGAACCAGGCGGTGAGAGCGATCTTCACTACTTAGAGCATGAAAAGTTATCCAATGACAGGAAAGTTCAATGTAAGCCGAGATCAATCAATTGGTGCCTCTGTTAATAGTATCTCCTACTTCGTCTGGAGTAGGCCCAAGTACGAAGTACACAGTGACAACACCGAACTGTTGTCCGTCTTTCTAAGAATTCAATTGATGGAAGGACGAGCCAATGAGCCAACGTCGAGTTCGAGATTCCAATCAGCCCAAGACGCCTCACTCGTGATGTCAGAGCCCATAATAGTGGCCCAATATTAGGTAGTGCCCTCGAATTTCTTGCCTTTGCCTCAGTCACTACTTGTACAACGAAGTAGCTTAACCAACCTAGGGCTGAGGACAATCGAGGACAATAACTTCCAGTTTCCCCAAGCCAGACTCTGATGGTCAGCTGTCACTCACTACACTGCAAGGAGTTTAGTCTAGCCAGTGCTGGCTTCGGAGGAAAGCGCCAACATGAGATAGCGCTCGTTCAGATAGAGACACAGAATGAAGAGTATTGAGGGGCAGGATCATGCGACAAGCAGAAGAACGAAATCATGGCTTTGGTACGAAGTAGTTGCCGCCAGTACAAGTTTACAAGTACTCTAGAAGGAACCATCTGCATGAATTGTTCTCGGTTTTAATCCTTCTCCCGGCTCTCCTACCAGTTGGAATGGAACTTTAGCTAATGTCTGTTGAGGTCATATTCACTGATGTCAATCTTTGCAAGCGAGCGTACAAAGTACGCAGCGCCGAAAGGGGCTACAGTCTCGAAGGCACTCGACAGCTTTTGGGATACGCCCTAATGCGTTGCCTCGCTCGTCCTAGAGTCGGTTACTAGGAAATAGTCATTGTCGGCCCAATCCGTTGCTATCCTTATGTTCCGGACTTCAACATTCAGGAGAACCCATTTCATTCATCCGCGTGTCGCATTCTTGAAAAATCCTACTATACTCCCAGTCATCAGACCTTAACCTGCGGTAACGCTGAGGAATAAGAAAAGAATAAGACATCAAATTCAAATAACCACGGCGAAAAAGAAAACGAGGGAAAAAACCACACTCTCTCCATGGCCTCCGGGGGGCTTAGAGATAGTCGTAACAGAGATACAACGAATAATCATAGAAACCGAACGCCAATTTCCCTATAAACCGACTGATGCGCATCGTTTCCACTTTTATGCGGTAGGCAGGTCAAACCTAAGAGAGGGTATAAACCGCCCATCAACCATTCTCCTTCACCATCTCTCAAACTTCCTCGCTCCCCGCGCTTTCTCCAACCCTCAGTAGCCGTCTCTTCTTCCCACACTCGATCATGGCATCTCAAGACCGTCCAAAAAGCCACCTTCTCCAAGTCGTACAAACACGTCCCCCGCTTGTGCGTAATCGGATCAATATTGGCATTCCTTGAGACGTCAACCCCGCGATGCAGAGTCGAGACACACCCAAGGATTCGCGATTCGATTACACAATCATTTGCGCGACACCTTGACCGCCAAGGGTCTTGCTTCCAACGAAAGCCTGGCCCTTGATAGCGGCAAGGAGGTAGCTGAAAGCAGCGAGGGCGAGCACGACAGCGGCGGCGATGAGGCTGGTAGCTTTCTTCGAAATGCTAATGAATTGGATCGCAGACATGACAGCGTAGGCGGCGGCACGGGTGTAGTTGGTCGAGACCTTGCGAAGGGTGGCATCGAAGGTGGCAGAGGTGGGGCATATTCTCAGGAGAAGAGGGACCTCGATGAAGAGAATGATGAAAGCCGATGCCCTGGACGAGGGGTATGGGTTAGCACTAGTTCGTATGTTTGGGTGGGGGGAGGCTGAGGACGGGTTTGACAAACAGGGCGAATGCGCAGAAGATGATGATGATAGCATCAAAGGTGAAGATGTTGGAGATTCCCACCGCGAGGCAGAGAAGCATGGCCAGTATGCCGAGCCTGCCAAATTTTGTTAGCAAGTTTTAACACAGAACCGAATTATGCTGCATATCTAGCTTGTGTTGTCGATGTCGATGTCACAGTTCTAATCCCCCAGCCACTGGGTATTGGGGCATTTCGAGATCATGGGAACCGAGATGGATCGACTATAGAACTAGGCATGGATTGGAGAAACAGTTCAGTCGTCTTTCTTACCATTGCCCGTAGATACCTATCAAAAACCAGATTAGCAAAAATAAAAGGCCAAGCGTACGACCGACGCCGCCGTGCAAAAGTTCAACGTACTGAAATTCCTTGTCGCGAACTCCTCCTTGAGAGACATTTTGACGGACGTAAACTATTTCCTTCGGCTAGACAGCCGGCTGCGGAAGACCAGAAAAAATAAGAGTGCTCGGGCGCTGTTCCCAGGTTCGACGGCAGCTACTCTTGTGTATCGGACTGCCGACGAAGACGACGGATCCTGCGGCTTGCGTTGCGACGGGCGGGACGAGCTATCGTGGAGCTACCTCGAAAAGCTGTAGAATTGGAAATGGAAGGATCGGAAATTGTATTCGCAAGAAATGTTCGATTTCGCGACGTTGGCAATCGTTAGGGTTTGTTGTTGGACAAATTCGATGTTGGTGATGAGGTGACGTTTGTTTCTTTGGGGAGGGTTGCCACAGTTCTGGGTTGGTTGAGGGAAGTAACAGTTACGTTTTAGAGGAGGAATACGTAGCCTCTTTTTTCTGGCTTCCTGGATGGACCGGGAGATGAGGCTGGGCAACCACAAGGTCAATGTTTCTGAGGTGACTCGAGGTACCTCGTACTCCTCCAGAGGTTACGTGTACAGCGTGGCGAAGGGACCTTCTATTTTTGCGGTTAGAGGCGCCTTTCAGTTCCCCTGCAACGGCTTCTTGGTCAGCATTCAGAGCCAATGCCAGTGAGTCGCGCCACCCCAGTGATTCGTGGACTCAAGTTGCGGTACTTCCAGGATACAAAATCAATGAATGATTTTTGTCTTGGCCAAGGCTGTTTCCGGCCGAACTTTCCTTGTCCCTTCAACGGTGGATGAATGAACGAACTTTAATGTGGTCCCTCAATGAAAATCCCGCTAGGGCCACGGGAACTGGGATCCCTTAAACGGTCCCCTATAATTGTTCTGTTCCTGGCGACCGGAATTTGGATTGTAAAAGGGGGGTTATTCGCTTACCTCTGTATGTTCGTCCAATAAACTTTTCTAGGCGATCGGGAGGGAGGAGGACGATGATGCTCCCGCAGTTTGTAGTGCCCAAAACGTGGTCCGTAGTTGTGGACGGTTTTGTGCTTGTCCAGTTCCTTCCGAAACAAGTTCCAGACACTTGAATCCCCCAGGAGATGCACTGTCGATCTGTTCTCGAAAACTAAACAGAAACAATCAAGGGGGAAGAATTGCAATTATCATTAATCTGAGCTGCGGTTCAATTTTTACTTATATTTATTTCTTATTTTCCGCGGGTGCTAGTCGTTGGGCATTCAATATGGCTGACGACGCCAATCTTACGAGCTACGTGCAGGCAGCAGAATAAAACGGCGATCGATTCAACGCAGCTTGAGCCTCCAGAAACCTCTTGTCCTTCGATGCTGGGGACATTCGCTAAGGATAGCGATTAGAGTGCCGGAAAACAACCAATCAAGAACACTCCCGATGGTCTAGTTGGTTCATGACATCTGACTGTAATGGCAACAGTTCAATCAGAGGGTCACCTGTTCGATTCAGGTTCGGGAGATTTCAAGTTTCATTTTTGCTATCCATCTTCCTCCCTTTCTTTTTTGTCGTCTGGGGTAAGGATCGTGGGACGGAGAGTCTGCGCTAGGATAACACCAGTTATTCTTCTACCCAGTTCCTGGAGATGACTGTGAGCTTCCCCTTTGCTAATAATGCACGTCGAGGAGGGAATGAAGGTCCAATAATAGTAGTCGTTACGCTTATAACAGCCATAATGATAAACTGGTTCCTAAGAGCTGTCACTGCAGGAAGACAATTCCGATTTGAGGCACCTTGTGATAGTCTCGCATACCATCCATACGTAATTCGAAAGGATCTTCAAGTTGAGCTTGGCTTGGTGGAGATGCGCTTGCACCCTCATCGTTCCCACAACTTCATGGAGAGGGCACATTCAAACCCAGGCTCGATGGGCTGTAATTAATTATCGCCCTATGTAGCGATTGACGGCCCGCAACGAGGTCGGCCCAACGGGTGCGGCATCGGAGGGAGTTTGACGATTGAAAGGTTGTTGTCGGCTTAGTGGCCTCTTATCAATGGGGAAACTCAGCGATCACCTCCCCGAGCCAAGATCGACGAGTTAGAGAAACTCAGCTCGCCAAAGCATTTCATGGAAAATCTATATCGAATAATAACATATTTATAACACCTGAGAACTGCCCATCCGCCATGTCTTTGACAGTGTTGACCGACGCCCAAGCCAAGTCCGTGTTGGACAACCTCACAGTAGCCCAGCTTCTTGGCTTCCAGAAGCATCTCTCGAAAGCGCTTCGGGAATACTCAACAAATACCCAGTCCATCGAAGATGGAACGTATCACCAGCCTCCGAGGACTCGCCACAGCAATCCAAGGACAGGGGCAACGACCTTGTTCATGCCCTCGATTGGTCCGACTGGGATGGGAATTAAAGGTGAGTTTATCCCGTGCATTTGATGCAAGCATTTTAACCAATACACATCAGTCGTCACTCTGAGCACGCCGGGCCAACAAGTTGCAACTGCCTTGCCTGCTATAAAGCCAACGGGGGCGATTATGCTCTTCGCACCCGATGGCACAGCAACTGGACTATTGCATGCGGGTGCCGTCACGGCTTTTAGAACTGCGCTGGCATCTTCGTGCCTTGTCAACTTGCGATCTACTGTCCGAGATATCGTCGTCTTCGGAGCTGGCAAGCAAGCCTACTGGCACGTACGCCTGGCCCTGATGCAAAAGGGCAGCACGGCAGCCCGCGTCACGGTGATCAACAGGAACAAATCCACCGCACAGGAAGTCCTAAAGGATCTCGACAACGTCCCCTCAGAGGTGAAAACCCGCGAGGGGTGGCAGGCGGCGAAGCTCGACGTTCTTTCCCCGGATACTCCAGACTACAAGGGGCTTCTCCAGCAACGGCTCCAGGAAGCGGATATCATTTTCTGCTGCACGCCCTCGACCGAGGACCTGTTCGATGGCAGCATTCTTACGAGCGGGGAGGGAAGAAAAAAGACGCGGTTGGTCGTTGCCGTTGGAAGCTATACTCCGGATATGAGGGAGCTGCCCGAAGAGTTGCTATTGCAGTCGGCGAAGGCGCCGAGAAACGACCCTCTTGATGGGGGAGCAATCGTGGTGGACACGTTGGAGGGTGTCATGACCGAGGCTGGTGAGATTATTCATGCGAAGATTGGCCCGAGCCGTCTTGTCGAGTAAGTTATTTCGCATCCACGGCCTCGGAATTTTGGGCAACATGAGCTAACTATAACCTAGACTGGGGGAAGTCGTTGATCTTGATCAGACTACCTCTTCCGCAGGAGAGGCTAAGCAAAGGGACGAGGTCAGAGCACGATGGTTAGGCGAGGGGAATGTGATATACAAAAGTGTAGGGTTGGGCCTCATGGATCTGGTCGTCGGCGGATATCTGATTGAGGTGGCCAGCGAAGGACGCTTGGGTACTCGAATCGAAGGTTTTTGAGCTACAAATTGTAGATACACCTTCCTATCTTCGGAATTGAATTGAACGTGGATTCGATCCCTGAGGAGCACGTGGAAAGATCGTGATCAACCCCACAAAGGTACACGACAATTGTACCGGGGAGCGAAGACAACCTGGACAGACATTATTATTAATCGAATGGTCCAGAAGCAACAAGTTAGGAACGAGCGGACTGTCCGGGGAAGTAATCATTCACACGAGGTAAGTTTGGCCATATTTGACTTCCGGAGTCCATTTTGCCTGCCAACCTGTGTTCCAGGTTCTAGCATGTGAAAATGCGCGACACCCATCACAAGTGTGGGGGTGGTGCTCACTGGTGCGGTCAGGTGGATGCCAAGACGCTCCCTAAACGCCGGCATGCCTCGGCCTGCAAGTGACATCAGAGGCCTTCTGGAAGTGTGCTCCATCGGACACATTTCCACGTCTGGAGTTTCTGGCCTGGTGATGGAGCCTGTGTTCCTTTCCCTCACGACCAACATCCGAGGTAACTTTGACTCTTGGAAACTTTGTTCTTAATAAAGCGTCCGAAGCTCGTTTCGTCTTCAATTCTTCTTTTTTAATCCATTTCGACTCGACATACACCGCACCTTTTGCTTTTTTCCATCCTTCATCCGATCTTGCTTCCTTTTCCTACTAGCTACGAGAACTCGAGTAGATTCATCACAATGGGTGGTAAGTTCGCACAGGAAGTACTGATGACTTTTAGACGCTGTACCTGACTTTTCAACCCAGCTTTCGACAGGCTATCTCAGATCTCCGGCCAGATCGCTGGCCAGAATGGTCGCGAAAGGCTTCTTCAGAAGAACCCCGACGATGTCCGTATCTCCTCGCCTGCCCCTCTACAATTCAACCAGCTCCCTCCAAGCCTCTATACTACATTTTCCAACTAGGGACACTCGGAACTAACAACTTCAACTATACACAGATCGTCGTCACTGCCTGCTGCCGAACTGCTCTCACCAAGGGCGGAAGGGGAGGCTTCAAGGACACCGCCGCCGCTGATCTCCTCGCCGGCGTCCTCGCCGCCCTCATCGACCGCTCCAAGATCAACCCCGCCTATGTCGAGGATATCGCCGTCGGAACCGTGCTCGCCCCTGGTGGCGGCGCGACCGAGATGCGTGCGGCCAGCTTGGTCGCTGGCTTCCCCGTCACGACTGCCGTCCGCACCTTGAACCGACAGTGCTCTTCCGGTCTTCAGGCTTGCGTCGATGTCGCGAACCAGATCAAGGCTGGCATGATTGAGATTGGTGTCGGTGCTGGTGTTGAGAGCATGAGCACACAATACGGGTATGCGCGTTCGATCTTGATATATTACATGAAATGGGAATTTATGTACTGATTTGTTTATGGTTTCTAGTCCCGGAGCCGTTACCGAGTTCTCCGATCTCCTCAATGGCCACACCGAAGCCGCCAACTGCAAGGTGCCCATGGGCCGCCTTTCCGAGGATATGGCCAAGGACCTCAAGATCACCCGTGCTTCCCAGGACGCCTTCGCTGCGGCCTCTTACCAGAAGGCTCTCCAGGCGCAGAAGGACGGTCTCTTCGACCAGGAGATCGTCCCCCTCAAGGTCAAGTGGGAGGACCCCAAGACCGGCGAGGTCAAGGAGATTGTCGTCAGCAAGGACGACGGTGTCCGCCCCGGCGTCACCGCCGAGTCTCTCGGCAAGATCAAGGCCTCCTTCTCCAAGGACGGCAGCATCCACGCCGGTAACGCCAGCCAGATCTCCGACGGTGCCGCCGCCGTCCTCCTCATGAAGCGATCCACCGCCGAGAAGCTCGGTCAGACCATCATCGGCAAGTTCGTGTGCGCGTCTGTCGTCGGTGTCCCTCCCCTTCTCATGGGCCAGGGTCCCTGGAAGGCCATCCCCAAGGCCCTCGACCTTGCCGGTATCGGCCGTGACGATGTCGATATTTACGAGATTAACGAGGCTTTCGCCAGCCAGTGCCTCTGGTGCGCCAACGAGCTCGGTATCCCTACTGAGAAGATTAACCCCAAGGGCGGTGCTATTGCCTTCGGCCACCCTCTTGGATGCACGGGTGCTAGGCAGGTGTCGACGCTGCTCTATGAGCTTAAGAGGACAGGAAAGAAGATTGGCAACACGTCGATGTGTATCGGAACGGGTATGGGTATGAGCGCTGTGTGGGTTGCCGAGTAAATTTTCAGTCTATTATGTTTGATACCAGGGAAAATTGGCTTGTAGAATGGTGGTAGAGCAAACCAAGACTTGTACAATTATATCAATATATTTCACGGTTGAATACATTGGCGGGTTCTCATGACGATATTGCGATTGCTCCTCTGGAAGCTTGAGCTCCGAGGCTACGTGTGATCAGTCACATCGATTGTATTACAACTCCGCTGCTTCCTCCGGAGCATTTAGTACATATGTAATGTACTGGCATACTGAATTCATGATCCTGCTAGTTTTGTTTCTCCAGCTCCTTTCCCAGAAGAGAAGCTGCAAAGAGTTGAGCCATGGCCCTTGGCGTTGGGGTGGAATGCGAATGCGGGATATTAACAGAGGCATGTGGGGGTCAATCTTAGTGGAGTGTAATAGTGGAAACCGCCTGAGAATCACGTGTTTATTGGACGGTCTGGCCCCTAAACGCGATATTCCAGCTCAGTCCCAGGCATTAGTGACTTGCGGTGGTCGCTCAGTTCTGTTGATTTCCCAGCATTTTTTGCTTGTCATTTATGTCGTCACACAATTTTTAGCCCACAGGCACGGGCACGGCAGATCATAGCTCCACCGATTTTTTGCCAAACATCCGAGATAGTTGTCTTTCTCCCGTCCAACCTCTTTCGCCCTTAGCTTCCTCAAACACCAACTCGGCAAACCACCAGACACTCCCTTTTGCTTCACTGTTCTGTCTTCGTATCTTGTTTCTCTCGTCAGGATGTCGGTCTCTATTACCGATCTGGTCGATTTCGACCAGCAGGGCCTCTATAGTAAGGATTGGACCTTGATGGGCTATTGTGGGCACGCGGTGGAGAGAGGTGTATGTGTGGGAGGCTGACGAAATGGAATTAGTTTCGGCTGCTTCGATCGCGTTCAACCCGTTATTCTGGAAGTAAGTCGGGAGCATCTACAACAAGTTGTCCCTTCATGCAAGCTGCCAACAGGAAAGCTAACTCCTTTGCCTTTCAAGCATCGTTGCCCGCCAAGGTCCGAACATTCCATGCCCTTCCTAGGAAACTGTCCCTCCCACGACTAACACGGAAACCGCAAACAAACAGAATACCACAACAAGATCCTCACGAAGCTATTCCTAGGAAACCGCCAAGTCGCCTGCTACTTCCTCGCCGCCACCATCTTCTCCCTAGGCATGGTCCGTGACTACCTCTACAAAGAAGCCCTAGCCCCCCAACCCAGCCACCCAGCCCTCGAGACCGACGCCGTAAAGCTCGTCTCCTACGCCCTCTTCGCCGCCGGCAACATCCTCGTCATCACGTCCACCTGGGCCCTCGGCATCACGGGTACCTTCCTTGGCGATTACTTCGGCATCCTCATGGATGAGATGGTGGCGGGCTTTCCCTTCAACGTTACCGATGCGCCCATGTATTACGGCTCGACGATGAGCTTCCTTGGCGCGGCGCTGTATTATGGGAAGCCGGCTGGTGTGTTGCTTACGGTGTGGGTGTTCCTTGTGTATAAGGTTGCGTTGGCGTTTGAGAATCCGTTTACTGCGGGTATCTATGCCAAGAGGGAGAGGGAGAGGGCTGCTGAGAAGAAGGGGAGCAAGAAGGCGGAATAGACGGGGAGCATTTTTGGTGTTTGTGCGGCAGGGGGTGGCTACATTTGCTAGACGGGGGAGGCTTGCTTGCTGTGGGGATCATTTTGGCTTGCATGGTGGTATAGAGGAGGGTGTGACTTCTTAGTGTTTGTTCCTGATATGGCAATGCTTCTGCTTGCCAAACCAGGACATTTGTAGAAAACTGGTATGATCCACATGATTGCTTCGGCCGGACGGAGTGAAGGGAAGGAACGGGGCGTTCAACAGCTCCAATGAGCGCGAAAATGGGTAATATGGTGTGCTATATAACGGCAGGGCTGCATTCACGTTAGCGTCAACTTGTGATAGTTTCTAATTTCAACATCTGAAGATTCCTGTATAGATTTTGGCCCTCGCTCTCTTCTTTCCTCAGCAGCACTTCATCCAAAACTCCTTGCACTTTGTTTTATATATATATATATATATGAAGAGCACCTGCGCAGAGAAGATTGCAGCGGAGTGATTCAATGCCGTACCGGGAAGACGCTGCACCTAGTGAGCTGCGCTTTCAGGCACATATTGTATCACCTTCCACCGCAGGATTCAGTTCCCTCACTTGTGTTGTTGAGTTTCGAGACCACGAAGTTCGATACATCTCTATATATCCCTCTTGAGAAAGGACGATGGAAGGATTTCCTCTGCTTTTCATCTATAGACCTCGAGTGCTATATCGGTGAGTGATTCACCTCCATGACTCGCTCTTCTCGATGCATCACGAAGGGAGGAACGCGATCTTCGCCACCTTCCTGTTTCACTCTTATAGAGTCGGGCTGATTCACGGAATACGGTACATTAGATCTGTGAGAAATCACATGGGGCTGCCAACCCTCCTCCAGAAAACTATATAAACACCCATACCCTCTCGCCATCATCCTCTTCTTTTGCCTTCATCCACTCACGATCATCCCCTCACATGAGCCGACCCCTAGACAGTCTTGCCGAGGAGGAGATGCCCGTCACCCATCTCATCGGACCACACCGCACTGCTCACAATCGCGCACATTGACGGGATCGTAAAGCACGACATGACAGGCGGCCTAGGATGTCAACTGTCCAAAGACCCAGATGTCCCTCTCACCATCATCCTCTTCAGCTCGATTTAATCCTCGACATCTCCTGGGCAGAGTACTCGGGCGGCGCCCACAGGCTCCATGCAGATGGCGGAGTCCATGGTCGGCCCAGTTGACGCAGCCATCCAAATGCATACCGTAAGTGCTAAATCCCAGAGTTTGCGGCTCGCGAGCATTGCTAATCGGATGTTGTGAGCAGCTCGTGGCCAGGGACGCGACCGGGCTGTGAACTCTTAGTCTCAAACAGACTACCGGACCAACGCGTGCCCACCAGAAGGAGACTCTGGATGTTGGCCACCCTCTTCTCCTCACACCGCCGCTGTGACAGAGATCAGCGGACCAGATAAAGAACAGACTTGACAAACTTCGAAAGTTCCACGAGATACGGCAACCGGCACAGAGACTGGAAGGAACAAATTTCAGCTGAAAGAAAGCGCAGCCGACGACCCGAGATAGAACCCCGACAAGGGGCTTTCAGGGAGGTTCTTCGACCAATGGACATTCGCGGCTTCCGCTTTGGATCGGATTGTCTAGCGAGAAACATTGCAACTCCCCGCAAACTTCCTTTGCGAAGTTCATCACGACGACAGACATTATCTTCGTCCTGAACCTATTTGTCCAGGGCCGTCTGCGCTACCTGGCCGACATAGAATCCTTATCCAGCTAGGCAAGGGCCAGATCTTCCACAATATCACGAGGATGGCCAAATGTATGGTCCGAACAAGATCCCAAAGCGCAATGGAGGCTAGCCAAGTCCTTACGGCCTATTTCAACAGGCGAGCAGCTTCTATATTCTCTTATCCTCATCACATATCTCCACATCACGGGTGGTCCTTCCCGCTACTTCTCATCAGCAGATTGGCGCAGATTATATATACCCTGACATGGCAATCCGAGGGAAAACTTTTCCGGCGGATTAGGCAGTCTCTGGAAGGGGCTCTTCCTGTGCCCTTTCTAGCATCCGTCATGTGCCGGGAATGCCACTATTCCCTTCCGAATCGAGGATCAACACCCCCACAAGGAAGTGAGTACGACCTGCGGTTTTACATTTCGAAGAATGATCCGAGATGACGTAGGGTCTGGGGTTGATGATGCATGGGCAACAACTCAGAGAAGCCAAACGCCCAACAGCTTTGCACTCCCCAACACCCACTTGACAGCTCCCTGCGAATACGTTCGTATTCAGGTTTATTTCAGAAAATTATTCTGTTCCCGGTAGTCGAGTGGCTAAGTGCCTCTGCTCCCCTCGTCGACAGGGCCAATGCCTCGTGGGTGCTCAGCCCGGTGCAGGCAGTTATCGAGTCTGTTTTTCGGGGTATCTATGAACTCAACTTACAAATCGCCAACTTGGAAAACGAAGAGCTGAAGCAGAGGGGCGTGCGGCCTGCCTATTGAGCCCGGTCTCCCATCCTTCGGTATCCAGATTAGAGGGACCATTAAGAGGGGGCATCTGAACCGCATCTCCGAACGACTTTGGCAGTGAATTCTCGATGGTGGGAACCGATTTTCACGAGCCTCTACTGTGAGTTGTATAACTCACACAACCGTTTAAGAGATAATCCCTGAGTGTCGCCTTCTGATGGAGCTTTTCCCTACCAAATTTCTGGCGGGACTCGAAAACGAGCTTGCAACTCTATCAACACCAGTCGATTGCCTTCTATTCGTCAATGTAGGGACTGAAGGTGTCAGAACATGCAGAGGTGCTATCACAAGGGCCTCATCCTGCGGTTCCACTGGAATATCGCTACCATGGTGCAAGGGGTTCGCCGACTTACTCGGCTCGGACACAAGAAGCTGGGCGATTTCCGCATTCTCAAACCAGTGGGTTCTTTTCCCGAGTACCAGACGCTCCAGCCTTGCGGAAATGGGCACGGCAACTCTAAGCGGAAGCCAAGCTCCGTGGTGCCCTGCCAGGCAAAATTCGGTTCGTGTGCGTCCCCGAGTTGATACAACTGACCTTTCAACTCCTAAGTATTCCAGGTGCTCTTTAGGGCTTCACTGGAGATGCCATATGGCCCCGAGTGGACTTAAAGCCTACGGCAATGCGGCAGAGGCTCTATTTCGCGACCGCACCGGGAAATGGGTTTTTGTACGTTCCCGTAAAGAAAAATGGAATCGTTTCTCAACTCCCCCGTGGTCTGACCGTCAATGAGGATGCCCACTGGACTTGATGTTTGTTTTGCCGCCTTTTCTCGAAGGAATTCAGAATCTCGCCAATGGCCTCTGTTGAGAATGTGGGGCTGTTTTGAGGTTGCTGATGATGCCAGATGGAGTTCAGCAGGGGCTCCCATCCAGCACAACTATGAAACCATGAAGAGATAATTGTTCTCTACTTTGCTACTGGCATTTCATCCAACATCAACATTGACCCCTTTCCTCTAAGAACTCAAAGGCTAAACATAACAGCTTTTTGTGAAGGCAGTTCTACACTCCTAGGGCTTGGTAAGAGAGACCAAGTCTGAGAGCAAGAAGTCACACTTCACACTTGACCAGTCAAGTGTTGGATATGCTGGTACGGCATGTACTTGACTGGTTGTTGTGTAACTCAGAAGTCATTTATGATCACATTGCTACATTGTGCTGAGAAGATCGTCGAAAAGAGCATGCGAGCAGTTTGCATTCAGGCCCAATTGACTGAGAACGATGAAGAATCAGAATTCTGTTGAGATCTCCATGTCTTGGGAGTTGGCAAGGACCTCAAGTACTGTCTTCAGCCGCCTCTTTAACGCCTTTGATTATACCTAACGCATCCTCCCCATTTTGGGTTTGCTGGCGGGAACATGCAATTCCCAGTCCGGGACACTTCATAACTGGATATGCCTACCCCGGGGGCTCTGGGAAGTTTTTAGAAGGCCGAGAACCCTACAGTCCGCTTCGAGCTAGTTGGATGGCAGGGAAAACCATGGTCGGGGGAGGAGGAGGCCTTGCCGTACTCCAAAAAAGGAGATCCTTACCCCGCCTGGTTCTCCGTGCGCCGGCCACCAATGAGGCTCTTGAGCCAGATTCCAGCTGTTTGGCCTGGTCCAAGAACTTCAACGGAAGCATGGTTGCGACCCCCTGCTCGGCTCTCAGCTCCGGCGGTTAGGGCGCCGTAGTCACATCGAGAAGACCGGGACATCTACAGAAGACGCAACTCCCAGCCAAAAAACCGCGATGTCGACGGAGGCCACCGCTCGTTACCTCGTCAAGCATGTCATCAGAGTACCCTTGTATCTGTGGGAAAACTTCCGTGGGCAAGAGATCAGAGAAGTCTTGAATGCGTTATCCCTAAAGTCGAGAGATATGTCGAACTCTTAGCGTCATAAAGTGGCGCTTTTGGTACAGCGTGGGCCAGTTCATCTATACATTAGACGGTAACGGCATCGACCCAAGAGTCCCTAGACATGACTTGTTGTTGCTGCTATATATTCATAACACAGCTCAATGAGCTACATGTGGCTTCTTCCTCACGGATTAGGAGTCCCTAGGCGTGATTTGTTGTTGCTACAATATATTCAGCGGTCTCGGAATGTTGCTCAAGAACAAGTGAAGAGCGCATTCGACTTATATATATTTCATCACTGTGGGCCTCCTTTGTTTTCGGTATACCTCGGACATCCTTTCGGATCTTGGTTTCCTGAAAGTTCCTTCGTAGCCGCACGCCCAACAAGCGGGAAGAAGCTCAGCGCGTCCGCTGCCCGCCCAGACCCAACACATCCTGCTAGAAGCGCCCGCTTGCGCCGTGTGCCCCAACACAATCGGGCTTGTCACTCTGGTTCTTTTCGGTCCTGATCGTTTTCGGTTTGAAAGATGCGTTTATATTCAGGTACAATGACCAGCAAAGCGCTCTCACGCACTTGTTCTCCGGAACCGGCTCCGGCAGCATCGCTCCTAACTCCCTTCGCATTTCATAGCAAAGGGCGCTACGGAAGTGGAGACGGTAGCGTGGAGCGAGAAAGGAACGGGACAAGTCTGACGTCTTGCGGCCAGCGCTGGGATCGAGACTGAGCCGTCGGGGGACTCTTGTCGTTAAAGAGCTTGATTCAGGACGTAAGTCGAAGGCCAGTGTCCCCTGCGTTCACCGGTAAAATCTGCGGTTGTCTGCCGACGACGTTTGGCTGCCTTCAATAGTGCCACCTGCAACAACCATCCACCATTATATAGCAGATCACTCAGATGGATTCGATCCGCGATACCATATCACACATCTGTTCATCTCACCATCTTTTAATACACCCCCAGAAGAATTTCCAGCATGTCGACAATCTTTACCGAAACCAACTTCAATATAGTTTGGGTATCCTTCCATTCCCCTCATTACCGTGCTTATGGTATTTGATTATATGACGTGTCGCGGCGTCAGAAACCGCCAAAAAAGGTTGAAGTACATTGGGTGGTGTTCCTTCGTTTTTTCCCTCGACGTTCTACTACCTTCAATCTTGCGTCCTCCGCCGATAGAGATATATAATGACCATACGAGGTCATAAATAATGGCTTTGCGGAGCATCAACTTTCAAGACAGCTGCTGGCCCTGACGAAGTGACTGGAGAATTTCCGAGAGAGGACCGCATATATACGAACCCACGGGATTCCGTGCAAGCACATCATCTGAGACCATCTGAAGTCAGAGAAGCCTCTAGATCTTGCTCACTTCCACCGCCATTGGTACTAGAAACGTGATTTGGACCTTGCTTCAATTCAAGCTCATCAAATTGTCCTCGAGCCTCAGAGGACCAAGGCTAAAGGTCTATCAAAGGGATCTATCTTGACTCAGAACCCAAAGACCAAGGGGCATGATGGAAAACTAGCACACGTCGCACTCCGTTAGCGTTTGAGGTTACGCAAACGCAAGAGAGGTTGGAGGCTAGACAAGCCTCTACTATTCCAACTACTGAAACACGTCGTGGACGAGATATCATTGAGGCTGATGACACGTATAAACCCGGAACGAGAAGAATATATGATATAACACATCGAGAGGCAGAGCCTGCCCAGAACCATATATACTCCAACTGGTTTCTAAAGTCCACTACCCACAAGCCATACACTAAACTCGGATCATCTACAAACACCACGACAAGTAAAAGTATATTTCTTTCCAGGAAACGCTCCGAGGGAAGGCTTATAAGGAAGGGCTTTTTGAATGGCTTCTGGAGGCGTATGAGAATAACGGCCAAGAAGACATCAGCAAGGTCCCACTCGTGCCTAACCCAATCTATAATTCGAGGAAACGGAACTAAGACGCGTTTAAAGACCCAGGTACAAACACAGAGTGGAGAAGATACAGCCTCCGGAAGAGAGCCTAGGATGGACTTTAACATCATGCTGTCGGCCAATGTGGCAAGACAACTCCGATCGCGGCCAGGAGGTCTTTGAAAAGCGGTGGTCGCTCGTCGCTGGTCGTCTCGACGGCGGTCGGGTGGTGGGCGCGATTTCATCTCTTGTCGGCCGTGCTTACATCCAACTAGCCAGTTGAGAGCTGGAAAAGGCCGACGAGCCTTTGAAACTGTGTCTGGACAGTACCGGTAAGTTCTTCCCTCGTTGCCGTTGCCAGTAGCCCTGCTGACCGGAGTTTGCGTCGATGCTTCGCCTAGTGCGGACCGTGTTTGGCTGAAGAGCAAGGTCAAGCGAAATACCGATATATAGAATGTTCGTGTTTTGGGCTGATAAAATGCGAGGCGCTTGTGGTGTATCTCCGATGAGTGTGCGAACGAGTTTAAAGTCGGCTGCCCGGCCATCACATTCTCATTTCCAAGAACCCTTGCCCCAGACGGAGCACCTAAGGTTCTTGTTCGACACCGGCATCGCTCAACTATTTCTCTCACGGGAGTAAAACAGTGAAAACCAGGAGGACTATTTCCTATGTCTTCCGCATGGATTTTCTACACGGAATTGCAAATGCCATCGCCATTATGAGCATGAGGCAGAAAAGACACAACCTCGCTCTGTACTACTCTAGGAGGATCATACGAGAGGCCGGGTTCCGACTCGTCTTCGACGTCTGCATCACGACGTCTCGTACAAACGACATGGACGAGGTTCACGAGTAATACGATGCCATCACATCTGGATTTACCAGAGACGAAAACCGTCGTGGGGCAGTTCGGTGACGAAATGTGCAATCGTCCATCCCCGTGCAAATACTGCGAAAAATATCTCGTCCAGGAGGGAAAGCGAGGGAGGAGTTTAAGGGGCGCGTTCCACGGCAAAAATCCGTGCGCTCATAGAATTCTTTCTCTAGATACTTCGACGCTTGAGAGTCGACGCTAGTGGAAGAAGACCACTGCAAGTATGTTTGGGGTGAGCGGGTCACGAGTGTCTATCTAATGTGGGCGGGGAACAGAGCGAGAAAGACGGACAAATAAGTGTCGAAAAGAACGGCGGAATTCGGACAAGAATCGCGAAGGGCACAAAAAGACTCACAAATGCTGTTCAAATGGGACCCACTGTTCCTGATGAGCAGTAGCAGCAATCGTGCAACGCACTACGACAGAGGATACCATGGCCGCTGGAGAGCAGGATTGCGAAAGGGGTGGTTTTATACGACCGGGCTTCTTGCTCAGGCTCTTCCAGAACAGTTTCCTGCCAAGAAGTTGTGATTTGTGCAGACCCGTGTGCGTGCCGGAGTCTACACCGAAAGACCGAATCCAAAGTTTCCGGAGTCCGAAACGGAATCGGTCCGGCGCTCCACCAAATTTCAACCCGATGATTTTCCGGCCCGGCTTGGCGCCGGCGCACCGGTGTCAACTGAGGAAAAAGAGATAAACACCACACCCCCGATGAAGTGGTCGAGCCTTTTCCATCGCATGGGCGAAACTATGCCGACTGCCACTGCGCTTATGAACCGTTCGTATTACCTTCTCCTAGGCCTTTCTGTGGTCTCGCTGTGGCGTGTCTAGTTGCGCACTCTCATCTCTTAGCCCCAGAGGGGGGTCACGACCTGCTGCCTCCAGACAGAGTCGCCTATATCACAATCCGCTAGGGTGGGTTTGCAACGAGCGCTCCAATGATGACATCCGAGCGCATATAAGAGACAACCATACGTCCGCGATAGAGTTTGCCGTTTCCCTTTGTCTAAAACGGCTGCAAAATAGTTCTTTAAGAGACATTTTCATTCCAGTATAGTTTTCCCCTTAGAACAACAACGTTTTGTTGTTCCATCAGGTTCTGACCCATTGCGCTCTCCTCTTTCCCCTGATGGCCCCTCTGGGTTACCCTCTTGTTCATTACTTCTTTATATAAAAGAAGACCTTATATATTTTCAGTCGAAATAGACACTTTTTGGCAGGCTGGCCCACTATTCTCCGCACGGAAAAGGGAAACAGAATGCTAAGAAGTATCTGGCCGACAAAAGAGAGCTGGGAAAGGCTGTTGACATCAGTCCCTGGACGAGGAGGCATGTCCCCGGTCCTATTTCACCATGACCAACCGCTGCTGATAATCACGTTAAGCCGAGGAGCTAGGGCGACATTTCTCTTACTGGGAATTACCCCGAGATGCAAACCCACCGTTTCATGGGTGATCTCAAAACCGTCCACCGAACCGCGCTACTTTTTTTTTTTTTACTCGTTGCGGGGCGGGCGCCGTCTAGACGACGCGAATATTATCTGCAGTGGTCCCGGACCTCATCAGTGGAACACCTCCAAAGGAACTCGAAGACCACGAGAAAGACGTACTAAACGGAAGCTCCGAAACCACACCCAATCCTGTCCTTGTTCTACACATGGCGGATAACATGATGTATATAACTCAAGGCGTCGAGCGTGAGAACAGTGATGCGGCCAACGTCTCGACTTGGAAATAGACTATGCGGAGACATATCAACGCTCAAAATCACAAACACCTTGCAGAGCCGCTCCAGCAACAGAGTTGTGACGGCGTACTATATAAGCTCTGCCACTGGCAAAATAATGGGGTGTCTTCAAGGCTAACCTACAGCAAGGAATATAATCGTACATCCACTATAACCTATATACCCATCAGTCGTGGAACTTGGCCAGCTATCCATACTACTGCAAGTACAGAAATCCGTGAGATCCCACTGCTTTAAGGACGTCGACTGCCGCCAATGAGAGGGATTTGACAGATAAACATCTGGCAACAATCGATGATAATATAGAAAAGGAGCCAAAAGGTTGCGAGTGCTGGGCCAGAGCACGTCCCTGGGCCGTTGTCTAAATATATATTATGGCAAAAACACGCTCAGCGAACGCTGCCATCGTTGCATACACAGAAGTCATAAAGCTCAAGCGGCCGACAAAGTGGACGGCTGAAGGCTTAGACCGATGGCAACATGTCGCCCTACTACCACTAGGCGCCTGCCACCACTTGAAAAGGACCGGAAGAACCCCTTGAGCCACTTGACGAACACGATCCAGCTGCTCTGGGATAAGATTTTCGGGGTTAGGATCCCGAGTCTACATGTTCCCGGACCCCTTGCCAAGCCGTACTCGCCGGAGTACGACCCTGACGAGGAGGGTGACTTAGGATTCAGCGCAGGCTTTCTCCTTCCAGATCCAGAGGCCGCCGCGAGCCCGTTGGTTGACGCCAATGAATCTTTCCGATATGGCGTGGAATATGAAGTCCAAATTGATCTAATCAACCCTCAGCATGTTCGAGGCTAATAAGAACACAAGACGCCCAATATGGTTACTTTGTGGTTACAAACGACAAAGATCTCCAGGTTCACGATGTAGAGGTCTACGCCAGAGATGGCATACCTCTGCATGACCGCAAGATCACGCTTTTAGATTGAGGAATGCGCCTTCGTGAAGCGCTCGAGTACCTGTCCTATCTTACCATCGAGTTCAAAAGAACTGGCGTGTCCGAAGATGTTGCCATAACCCCTAGGCTCTCCGCCAGCCCTATCCGCCGTCGCCCTCGCCATCTACAACCGATACCGCCTCCGCGATGAGACCCTGAGGTTGCCCAATACTAGTTAGGGAACGGGGAGATTACCGATGTACGGCATTACGCTATTACCTTTGCCGGGTCGAATTTTATTGTCTAGGCACTTGAGCCATCGGACGTGGATGGCAACGTGAATGGCAACAACGTGTAGGGCAGATGCCAAATGAGGAGACTCAAAGGTGCCGACTGTAGTGAGGAAAGTGGACTAATGAGATTCACCGTTGAGCGCGTACCTTGCCGGGGACTTGGCAGTGCGACTCGAATATGGGGCAAGGGCCTGTCATCTCTCACTCTAGGGAGATGCTGCAGTCCCCGATGCGGAACCGGCCAAACGAGCGAAGATATGGCACTATTGTAGCCCTTCTTCGCCAGTCAACCACCATCAATCTGAGCCTCCTCATTTGCACTGACCAGCTTTACACTTCTCTCTTATTATATAGCCGCTTTCAGACGCTTCTTTTCGTTTATAGGTCGAGCTGAAAATATATCTAAATGTCAAGGACACGCGCAAAAGGGAATATATTCGGGCCGGAATGCTGAGATCCGGAGCGAACCTCATCGTCGTTTCTCTGTTTCTTCGTCGAAGACAGCCATATCGGAACCTCCAAAATGGAAACCTGCAGTTTACTCCCGATCATTTCCCTCGCACTTCAGGACTTATATATACATTGCTCTATAGAATTGGAGACCTCCCTACTACGTCCAACCCACGGAGCGTCGGTGTCTTCATGTTTCTTTTTAGACCCGTCGTCACTTAGAGGAGCTCAGGGAGCGTCAGACTAGATCACTTTTCAAACTGCCACTATAATGCTCGCCCAGGATCCTGTGTAGCAGATGCTAGGAGTGCCAACGAACGAGCCTGCATTGTCGCTGCTGCGGTCGTCTTTTTGGCTTAGGCCTAATATATACCCCAAGAATCACCCCTGACGAGACAAGGATGGGGTTGTTCGGCTGGTTTAAAGAGCATAACTGGACCATGACTTGGTGGCAGACCAACATTGGCTAAAGCGGAAAAAGCATCACTGCGTTCATTAATCTTGGTTAAGAAGCCCATGGATCAACTGGGTCTTGCTGTGAAGACGGGCTGGCGATCGGTAAATATCCCTGGGCAAGATGTCAAATGGAGGCCCATTCCTACTACTCCTCGAAGATCCACGCGCATCTGTTCTCCCCCTCCCTTCGAGCACTCGGGGTTGAAGAGCACACTGCTACTAGTGAGTTACTTTAGAAAAAATCAACATGTCGCCCGGCCCTCCTCCGCCACATAAATCCCGCCGAGATATGACAGGAAGTTCGAAATGCGGGACCCCAAGGAGAGGGAGCCTGACACTGACGAACTCCCTATATAGGCTCTCAGGGTGGAAACCTTCTCCCCGTCTCAGTCTGTTTCAAAGGGCAGCTCCCAACATTCTCAGACAAAGATACGGCAGAGTTTCTGACCCTACTCGAGAGAGATGCCCCACGACAATCACTCTATATATTTCTGTTACTTATGCGGAAAACTTCAACTGTTTGACCCCTTCCTCGAAGGCGACTGGCACAACCAAGAACACGGAATATGCCACCTTCGTGAGATCAATATAACTTCGTTTGACCGTACGATCGAATCCTGGACTGCGTACTCTCCGTATCGTGGGAATCAAAATGGCCAGGGCATGCGAGCCGCGGACGAAGAAGGCCGGGGCGCTTTGAGTATTTTGTCGAGTCCCCAAGCTCAGGCAAAAAGACGATAATCCTGGATTTTATACCAGAGAAGAAGCTTTCTCCATCTGTTGCAAGGTTTCCGATGCTATCAATAAGTGGCCTAATATCGACGCCATTGCATGTCCGCAACGCCTAGAGAAATCACAGCCCGGGACCTAGTCATTGTAAGGAATGGAGGCAGCGATATTGAAGGTTCTGGTGGAGGCTTTTTTTTTTTTTTCTTTTTTTTTTTTTCCAACTTCCGTCATCCTTCCAGAACTCGACTTAGATGAAGGTCGGCGCCATCGACAGCAAAAAACAGAGAGGTTCCTGTGGTACTTGTACAGCATATGGCTGAAGGGATGCCCTTGGATGACTGCTCTGGAAATTGGGCACCGACTGTGATCACCCGCCGTTTAGTTCGTCCCTCGAAGGAGGAAAGAGAGCTACTAGCGGGCAATAAGCGTGCCAGACTATTGGTGGCCGGGCCGGGGGAGGGTTTTGACGTTTTCCACAGACCTCCTCAATATCAAGCCAGCCACTAGTTTGGAGTATAAAGGGCAATTGTGACGTCCTGGGCCATACAACAGGTCTTAGCGCACCCAACTATAGAGACTTCACTTGGATACCTCTGCATACCACAGAACCTTTATATGCACAAGGTCATGGCAATGGCAGCGAAGACACAGGGTTCGTATTATTTTCTTTCCTTCAGCGGTCTCGCTGCTAACATCGCCATAGGCCGAGGTGGCAAAAGCCCAAGTAGCCGTTCAGCGAGCTCTCCGCGAAGTACACCCGGGCAAGGCGAGCAGAGCCGTACATCGGAGAGAAGCATCCTGGGGTAAGGCCCAATCCTATTGGCAAATTGCCCCTTTCTTCACCCACTGCCCGGTCTCTCGTGTTAATATGACCGGGCCGATTCGGCCCTGTGGTGGACCAAGAGGTTTCTCAAAAAATGGGGGGCGAAACCCCAGGAACGCGTTTCAGCGGCGCAGATTCTTGTCAAGTGCTTTAACGGGGCCGGCCTCTCCACTCCGTGGGATGAAATCCCACCTCTCGTTAGTCTCACCAGGACGGACACTAAAGGCAAATCTCCGGCCTCAACTAGCCCTGTATTCCCAGGTCTAGCAGCGAAAGGGTTGCTGCGGGTTGGGGCGACGGATTTATATATATACTTGCTTTTGTTGGTGGACAGCGCATTTATATGCAGAGGCCTATCGACCATCGGACAAAATTCCCGAAAGGGCGAAGCCGGTACAGCTTTTCTTGAGTAAAAGACCTAATCACCTTCGTTTAACATCGGTAGCTTCCTCCTCTTGGCTAGATTTGGGCTTACCCGGAATATATCAGACGTTGCTACATTCGAGGAGTCTTCGTCAGGAATTAGGATGCGAGTTCGCCAGCAAAGTACAGTCCTATATATTCCGATGTTACGTCCGAATCAGTATCACCGATATGATGGGCTCTACGTTAGTGCGCTTTTATAAAATATCAACTCTCCTAGCTTCCCGGTCTGGATTCCAAGTCCATTTCTAGACAACCGCGATTATACATCTACGCAGGCGGTGATCTTCCGGGGCTATGTCCTTTCAAGTTGCTTGGCAATACCAATACCACCGCTGCTACCGTCTATGACCACAGGGGTCAGCCCCGATGCTGCCGCCGCTTCGCAGCGTACCACGGGGGGCCCTATCATCCCAACTATATCAACCCCTTCTATATGAGTATGCAAAGCTTGCCACAGGCAGATACGGCATCAAGGGAAGCGCACCGAACATATCCCAACTACTATGTACACGTTGAGTTCATGGCCTCGCTGTTGGCGGCCCTGGCCCTTGGCTTGGGCTTGGGTGGTTGCCGTTTAGGCTATGATTTTGTCGTTTTTCCCTTAAGCCATACTCCAAGGTGCTCATTTAGCAGGGGGTATCGCACAGGGGTGTTAGGGGGTGTTCCGGCAGCCAGCGGCATTCTAGCTTCCTTTCTCTTCACAAATTTGCATTGCTGCCTTGTCGATGTTATTGTGCGCCTCTCTTATTCACTTCAGTGGCTCGTCTCCTCGCCGGTGGAATCATCCCGTTCCACTGTTAACCAGCCTTCAGCTCACACCGCCGAACCGTCTCAGCTCGTGGTCAACCAGCCTTCGGCCCACACTACCGGACCGTCCCAGTCCACTATTGACCTCTCTACCGCGGAACTCAACCAACCTGCAGACACGCACCAGATCAACCAATTCTCTTACCATCTCCCTGACGCCCCCCCGGCTCGATACCAGCATTCCGTTACTCACTCAGCAACTCTACCAAAGACGATTCCAGCTACTGGAGAGCCGACTCTGCCTTCTGGCGGCTTGACTTTCGTATCGCTTCCCTTTTCCTCCGCTGGAAACAGGCTGTTTCCGTGGAATGTCTTGTTTTGAGGCATTGTAACGTCGTATTTTCCAGGGACAGAATTTTAGTGATAACACTACTGTTTCTGCGTCGAAACAGTCCGATAAACTGGACATAATGGCCACTGTTATGTTGGGGTACCTTGGAATTCTTTCCTTTAACCGGGCCGAGATGGCCCCCTTGGACACCGGCTTCTCGGTTGATCCTCTGGCAGACCCCGGCCCCCACCCTGAAGACCCCTGATCAGGCACAGGCGTATCTCCAACGGGCGTTGAGGGGCGTACCATTATCTGTTTTCCGCGACCTCGGCGGAAATAGAATTAACAGCTTGCTTATAAAACTGGCTACCAACAAGAGCAAAATCAATCCTAGTAGTCAGGCCCTACCATAGAGAGTGAAACGCTGCTTTCGGACCGCGGGACCTGTGAGGGCTCCTTCCAAGGCTAATGTCGAAGCCCTCATCTTGCATTACGGCCCTCAGGGAATCCCACCTAATCTATTTAGCAAAATCATCACGAACGGATTTGGGCCTTTGTTCAGATGGGGAGGCGAACCGGCGGACCCCACTAATCAGAGCATAGAGGATGATGACTTAACAAGAACACGGCGGAATTCAAGTCCAAGCGGTTGCCAGCCATGGAAAAGCAAATGCGAACACCAACAAGAGGATTACTCCATTGTATTATGCCGAGAAGGACATAACGTCATTCTCTCATGGCGCTTAATACTCGCGCCCGAGCGGCGTTCGAACTACCTAGAGGAAAACATGAATGCTTTGCAAAATCTCAGGGTTGGATTTTCTAGGCACTCTTTGCAACGGGGTCAAACTTTCCGGCGGAGTTCATTCGCTGTACGCGCTCATAGTCGCCTCTAAGAAGGCGTTAGGCCTACCGGAGAACGACTATATATCATTCATTGTTGGACGGCAACGAGAACTGCATTGCGAAGGTGGTAGCTTGCGTGGCTAATGTCTGAAGTGTGCCCGAGAGTTGGGAACAAACCTTGCTCAAGTTAAAGACCACCGAAAAGGGGCGGTTCTTTTTCCAAAGCCTTGGATACAAACCTATTCCGACGGATCTCAAAGCCCAAAGCGGCCCTTTAGTCTGTTGGGTGTACTGAGTTCCATTGAGATATTGGATACTATTTTACGGCTGAAAGAGAAAGTGCTATATATTACACCAACTACGCAAAGCATCGAGGTATTACCACTTGCGTTGCACTTGGCGACAAGGATATTCCCAAGTCGGTTATAGAGACCAGCCAGAAACTCAACTTATACCGGCCTACTCGCCCTATGAGCAGTGGAAGAATCTCGTCCTGGCAACTTTCCGCGGGTCCGTAAAACTTGAGAGCGGCTACATTCATAATTGGAGACCGTGTTTCATCCCCGCCTACTTTGCTTAAGAGTAGTCTCCAATACTACTCCATGTGCCAGAGGCAATCGACGTTGGAAGAGCTGAAGAGGACGATCGACCTGATGAGGTATCTGACTTCTTGCTCATGTTTCTGCTATAGTCATACAATTTGGCGCGAATAGATTTCCAAATACCGTTCCACGTTCGGAGAGGCTGCCAGTTTACCGGGTCCCGGAGGTTCGTGCGGAGCGAGATCGACTTCGGCGAAATTGCATCGTCAACACCCAGGGACGCATTAAGCGAAAGCCCATTCCAACTTGTGTGGGGCCTACTCCGCACGATTATAGCGACTGCGGATGCCGTCTGTGTGACGCCGCACATGTCCTGGAATGGACCGTACACGCGGGCTTTAGCAGGAAGCTGGCCAAAGGCGTGTTTCTGGATGAGGCACGCTACCTATAGATATCCCGTTGTTGACTACTAGGGGCCGCCGACTACCCGGCCATATAGATTTCTCAGTCAGCACCAATATCGGGGGCGAGCAAGCGACGCTGCGCTATCCTGTACAAGAACAGGGGGTGGTGGCAGGAGGCGAAGGGATGGCGGATGGCCTGAAGAACGAACTCCCCATGGATCTCATGGTCAACAAGCCCAGGGCGCCCGAAGGTACATCGCCATCGGCCTCCACTTTCCCTCGCCATCAGAAGCACCAACCTTCGACGAAGTTACGATGCGAGTGTCCGACAAGATGAAAGTGCAAAGGGGTTAACACATATAAACACAACTGAGAAACACCCAAGACCGGGAGTGCTCTGTGGTCTTCGAGCGGCATTTTATATATATACCAAATCGACTGACTCATCTTTTGAAAATTTTCATGGAGAACGAGATAGCTCCCGTGTGAGGTGAGAGCAGGCCTGAGCTTTATATACGGTGGAGTTGACGGGGAAGCCTAGACCTAAAGAAAATACGCTTCTGTTCCTTGTCCTTCTCGGGCTCCAGACCAGGGGTTCTCCATTGACTCTTGACTCTTTCGATTTTATATTCTACTGCTCCGATCCAGCCCGGATTTGTTTTCTCGAATTTCAATGTCGTTCCTTGTTTTCGACGGACCTAATTGCCAAGGATCCATCCCTCCACACTAGACGTTTGCGACCCAGCCCTCGCAGTCTGTGTCGTCGCTTTCCAGCCTCTCAGCCATTTTTATATCGTCTAAGCTATATTTTCGAATTTGAAGCGGGTGGAGCGATCGCAGCGGACAGGTATTGCCTCGGGCTCCCCATGCAATAACCATATAGATAACCAAAAGAAGTCCGTTGACGGATGAATACGAAGACACTGTTCTCCTATCCGTGTACGGTATATAAGCCTCTATATATATCCGGTGCGCGAGTCAATGCCGTCTACTCGAAGGACCATGTTCCGGTCCTCCCGATGTTCGCGAGCGCAGACAGTCTCGACTTGTATAGCAGCAGTATATCCATATATCTCCCAGCAGAAACCAAAGCGTTCATCGATGGCCTGGATATACACAGCAAGGATATAATCGAGCACCGGTGGATTCGAAAACATCCGCTGACTCTGCACGCATCATTTTGAACTGTCCTTCCCCTCGGCGGAGCGGGGAATCTAAGAAGACAAGGATGAAAGTCAGACGGAGTATAACGGGATATAGAGGAGAAAAGAATAGGAAACAGGCCAGCAAGAAGCCGCGGAGCAGCCAGCTCAATCCGCCCTGATATGCCATAGCTAGAAAGGGCCAGATCACCACCAGAGGAGTTTCACTATCAAAATGAGCAGCGATTGATGAAAGCTAACATGGTATTTTTATGAGACTTTTAGGTAAATCGATGGCCTGGCTTTTCTTCGAATCACTTGGAAATGACGACTTGGCCATCTCTAGATATTAGCGAAGCAGCCGAGGACCCGAACGCATCAGACGAGTCACACACCGTATATAAGAGACGTCATCTTGGGTCGGGTGGGTTTTTCCCCGGTTTTGCTGCTACTTGCACCTGCGAGAATGAATTTGAACGCGTCACAGTCGACTACTATAGTATTCAGGAATGAGACTACGGGATGTGAAAAGGCAAGCCACCCAACATCAACAACCTGCTCCTATCCCCTCTGAATCAATCCAACAAACTGTTTGACCCAAGTGATGTTTATCATCGTGACATCCATTCCATCAAACGGTTCGTAAGGGCACGAGCCTTACACGGCGCAGCCGTTTATAGGAGCATATAGAGGAGAGACTTCTCTCTACAGGATTCAAAACTTCGAGCTGACCGTTTCACCTCAAACAACGCAAGCCTTGGGCGATAACGGTATATGAAAGCAAGGAATTCCAGCGTGGTACCGAGATATCGCGAGGTGTCGTGCGTATTTCGAGTTCTCGCTCGCTGAAGTTCCCCTACTTTGCAGAGGAAGTGTTCTAAAGACAGGCATCCTCAATATAGTGCCGTCAAGTGGTAGTATAACACCCAGTCTGGACAGGGAACGCGTGCGGGTCGACTTTAAGGACCCGCTGTTCAGCCTTTTAGTGCAGTACACCAGCCTCCAAGGCAAAAAGGCTCATCGGTTTGGAATCTGCAATCCCGACGACGGCGGCGTCGACATTCTCCTGTTCGTATCCGCCCTACGTCTGGATCTCGCGAACGGTAGCAACAACATTGAATCTTCACCAAAGCGACAACGAGCAAGATACAATCCTGGACCTGGTCGATAGAATCTATAAATAGAAGACTCAGGAGAGACACCCCTCGTTTCGAGCTCTACAACCACCAGGCATGAGATCTCAGGGTCCAAGACAACGAGTCCTAGCGCCAAGCACTCCCCAAAAGAGCCGAAGTGATCTTATGCAAGTTCGTTACATATATTCAGAACTTGCACCCTTCCTTGGACGATCTCTTGCAAACACTCAAGGCAACAGATCTTGATCAAGTCCTATCGCCAATATAGTCCTCCCTGCCATCGAGGATGGGCTCGCAGACAATTCATGGAAGCGCCTAAGCACGAATATCGGATCAATCATCGCTTTGACACTCAATGGCAGTATCATTCTAGACCGCCACTACATCCTGAAGTTGGCGACGTCGTCTCCCCAAGCCCACGAACAATCGGACGACGACAGTGATGATAGCAGCGAGTCCGGCGACAGCGAAGGTGAAGGTAATAGCGGTGAGAACGAAAGCAGCGACGAGGATGATAGCGATAATGAGATCAGAGAGGGGCCCCGCTGCGACGGCCACAATGCCGACAACGAGAGTGAGACTGATACTGATGGCCACACCTGGGACGAGATGGATACCGCAAACGACGCGGATGGTACCATGGAATAGCCGCCATACCGAAGAAAATGTCGAGAGCTGAGCCAGGGACCACAAGACAAGCAACAACTGCTAGTGCCAGGGCGCCTAATCCGAGCAATGACGATGGAGGGAAGAACCCCACGCGACAGCACATGGACGGGTTTGGCAAGCTAGAGAGGGAAGCCAAAAGGACTACCTGACATGACATGCCTGACCGGTTGTTACAGCGCCAGATAAAGTCTCGTAAAATAAGATCTATCAGGCTGAGCTTCCAAATAAATATATGTCGCCTCAACTTTTATCTATCATGTAACGCGAGTGACATTCGGTCCCTGAACTCCAAGCCCAAGCAAGATCTACTCCTTCACATCCTTCTTCTCCTCATCCTTCTTCTCACCATCCACCCCGTTCACCTCCACCCCATTAACCTCCACCTCATCATAATCCTCCTCCTCCCTCACCAACCACTCCACATCCAACTCTCCCCCCTCC
>SJVG01000388.1:0-32974 GCA_034774675.1 Scedosporium minutisporum
GGAGAGGGAGGTGATGAGGGGGTGGGCGGTGGAGGTTAGGGGTGCCACGGCGGAGAGGGTGGACGGCAGGGTTTGCTTGTCAGGGAAGAGGATGGGAGATGTGAAAGGTCTGCACGCTTGGTGGTTAGAAAACTGCATCGAGAATGACTGGATTACTGGATTACATACGGCCAATTTAGTTTCGCCATCTCGGCCAGGCTGTCGACAATGTTATAGGTACCGGGCCACTTGATGTGGGCAGGGTATTCCTTCGGACGGCCGTGGAGATATGTCGAAGAGTTCCCAAAGATGAAGTTGCCGAAGGGCTATAGAAGAAAATTCGAGTCAGCAACCACGGCTCTTCTAGTCAACGTCGAACAAATCTTGAGCTTATACCATTGGGAAGCAATCTCGGTCAAAGACGACCGCATGCAGAAGCTGACCGAAGGCGAACGGCTGAAGCATCCAGCTGCCAAACCACCAAGGCCGCTCTCTCTTGCCCTTGCCTCCAGGCTTCAATCCCCAGATCAGACCCTCCTCTTCACACATGTTCCAGCTAAACTCCAGAGCGCGGAAGATGGCAAACAACGCAATGGATACGCGGAGCTGCTTGGCTGGATAGATGCCAAGCATCAGACCGGCAAGCGATGCGCCAATGGCAGGTGCGTAGGGGGACGTGAGAGTTGCTGCTGTACGAGGATTTCGTGCCCTAAAGGGCGCCGCGGTCGGGTCTAGTAGGTGGGCTCGGAAACGAGTGAAGAATCTGGAGAGCAATCGGTATAGCAGGAGGATGGTGGAAAGAGAGAGAGACAGCCTGAAGGTGTCTGACTTGTGGAAAGGTTGCTTTTTCGTTGGTTTGACACTATATCAAGCTTATGGTCAGTACCACAGACACACAAGGAGGCAGGCATATAGCAACTAACTCCTTATCCGTTCGTGAAAGCTTGCGCGAGACGATGGTATAGAGCTTCATAAGGGAGCCAGTCGCGAGAAACACGCGAATAGCATGCCGAACGGCACGGACATTGTAATCATCGCCAGCAGCCCCCGCCCTGCCTTCCCTCGACTCCTTCCTGGCAAGGTGTGCACGGTTTCCGTCGATGATCTTCTCGATGGTGCTGACGGAGGGCGCTGCTCGCTTGAGGAGCCTCGACCTTGAGATCACGTATTTGTGCAGGGTGGCATATTCGCGTGCGGACATGGAATATCGGAGAGCTGTGCGCGCGATGGGGTCTGCTAGGGAGCGCGGCGTTTTCGGCTGGGAGGGACGCGACGAGGACTCGGCTTTCACGGAACTGGAGGATGCCGGTGGATCGGCAGATGTGTTTGGCGGCGCCATGGCGGAGGTATTCGTCTTGGGGGCCTCCTTACGGTCTGTAGCAAGGCGTGTCTGTGGCTATCGATGAATATATTTTGTGGATATGGAGCGGATGTTGAGCGGCTGCGCCGCACTAGTTCTTCGGTGGAAGCAAGAGCTTGCGGATATCAGATCGCGATGAGGGAAAACACTGATTCTTTCTCCGCAAAGCGTCGCGTGGAGGCCGGTCAGGGGCGCAATAGATGGAGAGAACCTGCAAGACCAAGAGCAGGGAATCGAATGTTTTAAAAGTCTGGGGAATCTCGCGTGGTAATTACTCGCATTGACACTGGTCGTTGATGCAGATGAGGTCCCACTTGCATGATATTTCACAAGGACGCAGATGAACGATTCTGGAGATGGGGTTGGGCCTCGGCTTCCTGGGAAATGTGAGAAATGGGGGAATTAAAGCGCGCGATGTGACGTGAGACGGTGTGTCAGCCACTTACGGCTGAGCCATCTGGCAAGCAAAAAGATGGTATCGACAACGGGAAGCTGCTGGCCAGAGGGAGCTTGGACGGTCCGTGCACCAAGCTGTACTTCCTGAGGAGTTTACATTTACATATCCTAAACTGTAAAACATTGAACACAAAATAGCATTGATTTCTTCCTAAATTCAAAATACTTTCCAGTCAAATAAAGTACCATATTAATTGTAAGACGATTGAAGAACTAACTTTATTATGAAGAATCTTCGTATTGTGCTGTGATTCCGGAAATTGATCAATGTTGCCCTTGCAATTGTTACAGCCACAGGTTACCACCAGAAATAGTTTACCTCAGCAATCGTGGCGCAACTGCCCAGCGCCACAGCTAATCCCAGGACACTACTCAAGGGACGGGCACTCCCGTTAGGACATGGAGATAGAGTTCTGGCTATGACTACTTCCTACTTGCTCCTATTACCTGTGATTTACTGTGACTACTGATGGTCGTCCAAACGGCGACGAAACTTGTAACCACAACAGCATTGCCATCACATGGAGCATCTGTCGTAATACTTATATTTAGCTTCCCGTACTGTTGGCACCCTTCACTCCCACTATCCCTCTCACTACTACCCTAGTACCGAATCCCTTCATTAACCGCTTCTTCGTCACGAGTAGCCCCTACGCCTGCATTCAAATCCGCCCCTCCCCGTGCCAGCAACCGGATTACTGCCTCACACCCAGCCTCCGCTGCAGCATGCAGCGGGCTCAACCCCTTGTAATCACGCGCTTCTGAGTCCGCGCCTCCGGCAAGCAACCGCGAGGCAACTTCAATATGTGCGCCACGCGCCGCGTAGTGCAGTGCAGTGCGCCCCAAACCGTCAATGCCGTCCACGTCGACGTCGTTCTCCAACAAGAACTGCACAATGCGGGTGTTACCGAGCTCGGCGCTGATGTGAAGTGCCGTTTTCCCGCGGTCGTCAGACGCCACGCCCAGGACCTCACTTGAAGGAGTCATGGCCATTGTAGTAGGTGGCGAGAGGGTTTTGCATTGGGGTGGAGTCCCCCTCGTCGGAGTAGGTACACCCGTGGCTAGGTAAGCCGATGGTTCCAATGGCATAACAGACGTTGATAGACTCGAACGCCTCATTGAGACAACCTGACGAGAGCTTTGGTGAATCGCCGAAGTCGTTTCGTGCTGCTGAATGTTGCTGGCCTTTCTTTGAGGCGATGTGCTTTCCGGGCTTTTATGTGGCGTGGGAAATGACAGTATTATCGGCGACAGCGTTGTTGTACCTAAATTTTGTTGCGTTTCGAAGGGCATGTCCAGTATAAAATCATGGTCTAGTTCTCTCCTGTGGTCATCCGTAACCAAGCAATCAAGGTCCAGATGCGATGTCATATTATCACTGAAGCCTTCCTGCTGGGGTGATAGCAAGTTCTCTGGTGCAACGGTTACACAAGGTGCTTCCCGGACCATTTCATGCTCAGGTGTGGCATGTTTGGGGTCAGGCAGGCGTGACGCACTTGGCTCGGTATATGTCTGTCCTTGCACCTGATTTGTCACGTCTAGGCTATACTTTCGACAATGAGCACAAGTACTGTTGGTATTGGAGGAAGGCTCATTGGTGGTCTTTTGCTGCATTTCCGCGGCTTGCTTATCCAGTTCAGCACGTCGTTGACCTTTTACAGATTCCGTCAGGACTCAGACACTACGAGGCGAGCCTAGCCACAAGTTTATATAAGTGGCCTATGACTTACGGCGCTTTCTCTGGGCAAGCCGATTCTGGTGTCTCCTTCGTTCCAACGCTTCAATCGCAGCTCGAGCATGCTCATGCTTATCCATACGTTCGAGGTCGAGGGGAAGGGATGAGAAGTGGTTGACTTCGATTTTGGCTATCGGAATGTCAGAACGTAAAGGCTAACACTCCCCGGGCGAGTCAGGTAGGTTACATGTACTGGACAAGAGTGAATAGTCTTCCCAGTAAGGCAGTCTTGTCGCACCGCTTTAAGTACTTCAATCTCGCCGTTCCATGCCGAACTCGCAAGTGGGGTAGCCTATGCCGCCATTTCAAAGTTGCACAGATCAATTGACGTTATCAAGGGTTTAATATGCGCGGGGCTGCGGCGAAGTCTATCACACTTTCTCTAAAAGATATAATCCGCATTGTTAGTGACACCTTCCTTCCCGAATTCAGTGCCGGATTCATCGAGAGACCATAGGCGAGACCAACATGCAGCATACTACAAGGTGGGTGGTCAGAAACAGGGGAACAATAATGTCAGCGTTATAGCCATCATTAGATGGAAAGACTGGTGTAAGAATGAGCATGATGAGCATCATTCCCTCTCTGTCTTATCCTGGCCCTATTCTCATTTCCTTCAGTGATCTCCAATATCCTGCTTTTTATGGAGACGAGTTCTAACCTGGGTTATACCAGATATGGTAAACTGAGGAGGAGATCTGCGCATTTGCTGAAACAAGTGGGACAGATCGGAGCGGGCGATCTACAGCTCCCCGCCCTTTCTCTCCAATGGAGCTTCCTCAGTGGTCACCAACTCGAATGTAAGGTACTTTTGACAGAGAACAAAGCAATGCCTTGTATATTTCTACAAGCTGTGGCTAATCTAGTTCATACCTACACCCCCACTGTATAAAGTCCCGGTTTCTTTTCTCAAAGCTGACTCTAAATTAATCTCACCATGAAAAGAGTGCCAGGAAACATGATAGGGGTCGTCCAATCGATACAAGCCGTCGTCACTCGGATAGATACGTATGCAAATAGGCAAAAGTATGAAGCAAAAGGATAACTCTGGAGGTTCTATTCCGTAATTATCTCTCATGATTTCGATGATGTTGTCCTGTCCCCTCTGATTTTGACAATGTTCAATATTCCAGACCGTTCCACGTGACTGCTCTTCTCACTAAATGGCATCGCGGTCCGTACCGCGAGGCTTGCATGACGCCATGTCCAGACCTTAAGGCACAAACTAGCCGCTTCCAGAGGTTGGTTGGTAAATATGTGCTACATCCTCCGGCCGGCACAACGCTGGGCATATCTGGTTCTCCCTCTCCCACTTGGCCAGCGCATCGAACTTCTTGCACCTGTGCCTCGCATCCCGCATCTTCCATTTCCCTAACCCTAACCCAGAACCAGTTCCCACAGCGTCACTGGCTTGCTGGAATAGCACTGGTGTGACATCAGCTTGGCATTTGATCAAGTTCATCAACATCACGCTGCAGTGCCTGTTGTGGATTTCGAAGAAGTCCTCTGTCCAGTTTTTGGCTGCGCGGAAGTCCCAGTCGTTGCGGTGTGCGAAGAGCCAGAGCATGCTGACACAGTGCAGTTGATGCATGACTGCAGAATATATTAACAATGAAGAATCCCAAGTTCTCCGGGACTCACACGGCTAAAGGATGGGGGGAGGAGAATGGAGAGGGAGCGAGGGAGACGTGCCTTCGGACATGGAAATAAGCTCTCTGTCCCGCGGTTCGGGTAGATGCCACCAGTCGCGGTCTTTCGTCTTATTTGCAGCCGGCAACTTTTCATACGGAAAGCTGATTCGTCCAGCTGTGCGTGTTTTAGATCAATGGTCAGCTCGCATGAGGACTGTTGGACTACACAGGTAAGCTTACTCGCCCACAGCTCATGCCATGCATCTCTCCTCTTGTCGGTGGGGGTTCCAAAATACTCCCGTGGGATGACGTCCGAGTTATATTGCCGCCATTCGAACTCCAAAATGTCCATTTCGGGGCCTGGAAGTGTCAGTTTCGGTCCGGCTATTATTACTCGAGAGTGCATGTGCACGGACTTACTATACGCCCACATCCTTCTCTGACATGTTTTGTCCGTTGCTGCTTTATAAGACGAAAATGAGTAAAGGAGAATAGAAGAGATGAAAATCCCGAAGCTGAGAAGTAGAATGGCAGAGTTAGAGAGCCGGAAGTACGAGCGCTTTACACGCTTCTGTGTCGCCTCTCGTTCATCTTTCTCAAGTTCCACCTCCTCCAATTTCTTCTCCTCGAGCAGCGGAAGACCGGCCTCGCCGTCTGTCACACTGGCGTTTTCTGATCGTTCAGAAACATGTTTCTGCGCTGGCGACCATAGTCTGATCCACGGCGTCATCGTGCTGTCGTTATATCTCGTTGGAGTGTCGATCCGGTGCCCAATATATCCTTCACCTACTTAAATATCGGACAGCAATCGATGTTCTCTCTGCCAAGCCCTATCAGCGCTGTCACTCCAAGGTAGCTCATGCCTCGTTCATGCATAGTCAGCATACGTGTGCATACGCTCTATCACTATATCCTATAGTCGCAATAGTGGATTAACTATTTTTCCCTTCCAGAGCAAGGGATCATGGTGAATCCATGTTGTAGAGGGACGGAAGGTTATATCTAGGGGTTTTCTGAAGCTCAACAGCTTTGGTATGCGAGACTCAACAATGCCTCATAGACCGAGGGGCAACGTCCAGTTCAATCTCGCTTGGTTAGTTTCAGCGCTTTTGCTTCTTTGCGCAGCCGCCGTTTTCTTCTCAGCATTTTATCTTGAGCCTACCGACGCGCAATGCGACCGTCATAGCTACTCCTGGTCGCCCGCGATGGGCATCGTCGAGTACCATTGGGAGACCTTTGAATTCGAGGAGAGCGAGTTCACCACCTCCAAACCCTCACCATACTACGGGTTCAAGCCAACTGATGAAATCGAGAATGCGTGGAATGAACTTCTCCCCGGTAGATCTCACATCATCTTTGTGAAAACACGACGTGGCTAGTTTGGCTGACTGGTGTAGAACACCCCATCTCAATCCCTGACTTCCGCCTTCGGGACCTCGGACTTTCCAGTGCTGTGAACGATTCAGCCTGGATTCGAGATCCGCGGAACAATGACAACATCCTCGCGTTGCCGGAATACTCTGTTCAACTTGGTTGCTTGAACTTCTTGCGCCAGCTGGGCCATCGGGGTGACCACGATTTCACGCATCTGGCGTCTTTCCAGGGCGGTGACTCGCTGGTTTGGGATCGCGCCTATCAGTGCATCGAGCGACTGCGGCAGGCCGTGATGGTGGGTTCAACTGCTTCACTGGAAGAACTGTATTTACTGTCGGGCAACAGAAGCTAACGTACCGCGGTTCAAAGTGCTGGGGTGATGTCGGCTCTATCCTACTCCACCATGGTGGAAACACGACTACCTCTAGCCAGGACGATACCGTGTTCGACTTTGGAACTCTCCACTACTGTCGCAATTTTGAGAGTATAATCGAGTGGACGAGAGAAAATGGCGTCAGGAGCGTCACAATGGATAATCTATGGTGGGGTGGGAGTGGAAATGTATAGAAAATACTCCGATAGCATTCTGGGAACTTTTAAAATTACGTCGGGTGAAACCCCAAGATCACTGCTCCTCCTTCTCGAGCGCAGCAATCGTCGCATCTGTAAGACTTCTCTCCTCCTGCTGGTAAACATCAAACTGCCCACTTCCCATTCCATCAATAATCTCCCTGATCTCTGCTATTAATGCCTCGGCCTCGGCTCGTCTCGAAGGCCCTTGTTTCCACAGAGCCCTCGCAATGATCCGGCGGGCGTTAATCGCCTGAGGTGAATCTCTCCCAAGGCGCTCGTGTCCGTCCATCCAGGCTAAAACCGGCTTCTCGGTCTCTTCTGCCTCTTCATATTTACCAATCTTGACGAGATGATCTGCTAGGATATGCAGTGGCAGCATGTTGGACTTGTCTGGCCGCTTGTCCACCATCAGACGAATCGTATCGTAGGATTCTGGCAGGTCGAGCTCCGACTGCATGGTGTAGATACCCTGGGAAATGCGATTCCAGCGCGCGTAGTCTATTTCAGATAGCGTTTTCGGAGCAGCAGCGGCTTCTTCCGTCGCCAGTTTCCCTTGGAGCAGCTGCAGAAGGTATTCCAGCTTTTCTTTATCGCTTGCAGTACTGTTCGGGTCGATCGGCAACTGTTCGAGCTCTTGTTCTGAGAAGTTGTTGAGGAAGTTGCGGCTGACACAGTACCTGATGCTGTCCCAGAATCGGTTCACGGGCACGGGGGCTTCCCAGGCGAACGACTTCGCGGCCTCGGACTTGGCGACGTTGGCCGTCGAGTATCTCCCTTCAGAAGCAGTTGTCATCTTTCAGCTGGGACAGTTTGGACAGGGATAGAGATGTGATGAAGTTGGAGAGTTTGATGAAAACACACGCAACACGACCAACACGACCAACACAAAGACGCAACAGCATGCCCTCCAGGATAAAATGGACCAATGAGCAGAAGTTACCCGATTTAGCGATAATACCTACAAGTAAGATCAGTTCGGTTATTAGGCAACTGTCCGTTGTATTAAAGTGATGTGTGCTGACACTTTGTGAATTGTAACACATGTAGGCGTAGGATTAAGTCCTACCTTGAGGTTGGTATTATTCAACTATCGAGTTTTATACGAAAGATACTAGTTACATATAGATAGCATATATCTATAGATGTCTAGTAGTAATGTCTTCTGATGACGTCCCTAGCTTAGATGAAGGAGCACGGGTCGGAGCGGACAGTGAGTACCCGTATTCCCCTCCGACTCTAGGACTGAAATCACTCAACTATTTTGCGAGTAAAGCTCGATTATCCCACCTACTCTTAACGATGTGGCCTTCTCGCGAAACCTCGACTCGCCCATCATACCATCTTGTCTCGTCAGGCTCGTCAGAACAGGAGACCAAGGGTGCTACTCAGACATCCGAAGCAGAGACAGACTTTCCGCCTCCTTCTCGAATCAGTTACTCGACACCAAAAATATACAGGATCTCCTTTTGGATTTTGGTTTGCCTTTGCTTGCTCGAAGGCCTTGGTCTCGTTTATCTCTCCCAACACTCTAGACATGATCAAGCATGGGTCAATACTCCAGTCCCTCCAGGTGCGTGATTCAAGGCGTATCACAAAACCGATTCACTTGATTCTGATGACAATCTGCAGCTTCATGGACACTCAGAGCCTTTACTCGAAGTCCTACCATGGCCAACCTGCGAAGTAGCGAGGATGTCGAAGAAGCTTGGCGTGACTACGGTGTGTTCTCAAGGAAATTCCCGATGTTAACGAGTCTAACAGCAGCAACAGAGACAACAGCGTTTGTTCATATACCTAACCCGCAAGATTACTCCTTGACTCCCAATAAAAATGTAATAATTGGTACCCAAAACATCTATATGCTTAGCGCATATCACCAACTCCACTGCCTGAAGAAGTTGCACCTCGGTTGGGTCGACCTAATGTACAATACTACGGACCAGGAAATGCTGGGCCAGAAGCATGCGGAGCATTGCTTCGAGTACCTTCGGCAAGCGATTGTCTGCGCTGGTGACGCGACACTTGAGGGTCCAGATAGTGACGACGGTGGGAAGCTGACGGGGAATGAAGTTGTTCATCGGTGCCGTGCTTGGGATGAACCAGGCGGACTAGAATTGTGGAGAAGGAAGCATATTCCCAATGGAAAGACCGAGGAAGTTGACATAGGTTAACTATAATGGTATGAAGTTAGTCGTTAAAAATTATTGACTGTTCTTTGGTAACTAAATATAGCAGTTGTCAAGTTCTGCCATGTTACAGGAGACGTGATTGCGTTTCTAAATCGGCGGAGTCTAGCCATATTTGTAATACAAGGGGAAATTATTGCGTTTCTCCCAAGTTCCCTCCTCCGCTAAAAATGCTGGAATTGAAAGTTCGCCGGACGCTCAAGCGGTACTCATCCATCTTATACGTTTGTTTAGGTCTACTTCCCGTTTGCACAGAATTGAAACACAGGATGTGAAATGCAAGTTCAATTCGTTGCAACCTTTCGAGGCAAGTCCGAGATTAAAGATAGACAAACATACTTCGAAGGCATAGCGCGGTAGCCTCAATATGGAAAGAGTGACAATAGTTGGTGCGTCCAGAACAAAGGCCCAATTTCGCATCCTCGTCTCTCAACAGGTTAACCGCCTCTTTCCTCAAACCCGGTCTCTGAGAGAGCGTTATTTCTCTTCCTAAGCATCCTCCCGTTTCCCGATGCCACCCCAGCCTGCCTACAGAGCCGCAGAGATCTCATCCACGTTGACGTCCTTAATATCCCGCTTGCTCTTGATGGAGCCCCAACCAGTGTACAGAGCGGTGGAGATCTCGTCGACGTCAACGTCCCGAATATCACGCTTGTTCTTGATGGAACCCCAGCCTGTGTATAGAGCGGCAGAGATCTCGTCCACGTCCACATCTGAGATATCACGCTTGCTCTTGATGGAGCCCCAGCCAGTGTATAGAGCAGCAGAAATTTCGTCCACATCCACGTCGCTAATATCACGCTTGTTCTTGATAGAACCCCAGCCTGTGTATAGAGCGGCAGAGATCTCGTCCACGTTGACGTCCTTGATATCACGCTTGCCCCAACCCGTGTCCCCGGCATCCGAGATCTCGGAGCGAGCCTCAGGCTTAGTGTTGGCTTAACCGTAAAAATTAGCACAGCATTCGTGTTAAGTGGTAGGCCGGATAGATATCATACATCGTGGGGCGGCGATCGCCACCGCAACAAACAGGGTGAGGGTGTTGAGGAACTTCATGTTTGCGCCTTTCCGTTCGAATTGTGACAATAATGAGACGATGTCAGGTGAATTGGTCCACCCCTGAAAGTCTGAAGGATATACCATCTATCTGCCGATAAAGGTAGACGGCGATAGTAGTACTTAACAACATTGAAGCGTCTGGCATTGTCATCGATGTCAGCAAACGGAGGCTTCATGTGTAGTGACATTTGGTGACATGGTCTCACAGGACTGACATTTTGACATAGGATACAAACAAACTGGGATGAGGAATTTCTCCCAGAAAACTGTCCCGGTTATAATTGAACGTTAATTGAGCCCTTCACAGAGAAGAGACTGCCGCACTGCTGAGTATGTCACCAGGTAGACATGTCTTCTCAACGATCATCCACGGACTTTTCTGATGATGCGACGATCGAGTATGAGAAGGAGAGCTTTATACACCCCGGCCGGAGACTTCAATGGCAAAAAAACGGCTGGTTCTACTCCAAGACTCATATTTTGAGCCTATATGTCTCCCATGCTGTGCTTCTGGTCACCATCTGTGCCCTGGTTGTGAAGTTGGCACGTCGGCCGTTCTTAGATCCGACGCTTGGAGTTTATTGTATGTGCTTCTGTATCTCCCCCTCATTCAGTCAGAATATAGGAACTGAGAGCCGCGAAAAACAGCGCCCGCCAACGAAGCCGTGGAATATATCAAGGAGTACAAGTTCCATGCGGCGCTCTTCAACAGGACGCCTTATATGGGATACCCAACGGACGAGACAGACCAGCTTTGGCGGGATCTGTACAGCTGTAAGCCTGACCTTAGCGATATAGCTACCTGTATCTCGAGAGTCGAGACTGATATGGAGTTGCAGTTGGAATCTCTAAGATTACCGAAGAGGAGGCCAAGATGCTTCCTCATCCCACGCTGCCCATACCGGGCACGAAAGACTATCTGATCCAACTCGACGTGTGGCATACACTCCACTGCCTTAACGACCTGCGAATGCTGCTGTATCCGGAACGCTTTCCCGGTCTGGCGGATGTCACAGACGAAAACGGAGTCATCAATCGCAACAGCTTCGAGTTCCTTCATTGGGGTAGGTGCACACACATATGTCTCCACGTCCTGTGATATCCAATACTTATCGCACTCCCTAGACCACTGCATCGACTCCATTCGCGAAACACTCATGTGCCACGCGGACATCTCGCCAATGCCATTCCGCGTGAACGTGCCTCAAAATGAAGTCATCGTTCCACGCCTCGCCACAACACACACTTGCCGAAACTTCACCAAGGTCCAAGAATGGGCTAAAGCACACCACGCCGGGGCGTGGAACTACAATGTCACGGCCGAGCAGGCGGAAGAGATCATACGCGAGTCTGGATTTGATAACGGCCCATGGGAGGATATCGAGGACCAGTATCCAGCATTTCCTGGGAATAAATTTTTCAAGTATTGGAGGGATCATCCAGAGGAGGCTGAGGCGGCTAGGAAGGAGGCAGCCAGAGCAAAAGCGGCCAAAGAGAAGGCCGCGGAGGAGGCGGATCCTCATGTTTCTACACATCTTTAAGGCAAGGATTCGTAGTGTGGTAAATATTTGTGTGTGGAAGTTAAACAAGATCTTAAGTCTCATCACGTTCATATGCAATTTTCATTCGTCTGCTCTATATCTAAGAGGAAGAGAATAGTTTGACAGATAATTAATCATGAAGATTTAGAATCCCACGTAAGGTGTCTCCTGCCCTCAACTTTCTATCAACCACGAAAGCGTTTTTACGGCTCTGAATCACAGCCTCATATACCGATCCAAACGCCCTGCACTGATGGACCACTCCATCTCCATTTATCGCGCGAACCTTCTCCCCGTTGTCAAGCTCAGCTACAAACGAAGGCTCTATAGTATCATCTGCCGCACACATAATTCCCTTTATTTTATTGCTTCTTAGTGTCTTCATCTGAAAAGTAGGGGAACCGAGCTGGCTCACCTGTGCGAGATACTGGAGGCAGTGTTCTATATGATCATCATCTTTGCTCTCTTCTCTCCTTCCGTGATGTGTATGAGACATCGATTCATAACTTAGAGCAGCTCTCAAGATCTCGAGACAATGCAGCTGGTGGAACATAGAGACGCCGTAATGCTTTGTCTTCTCGCCGATTTCGCGGAGCTGGACAAACGAATTACCTTTGTTTTCCTTATACACCTTCTTGGCTTGACCAAGAAGTGATTCGGAGTTATTCTCTAATGGATGGAGGCTATCGATAATAAAGGTTTGTGTGTTTGAGCCGAGTCCGCTCGAATCGCATACCGATCCGGAGGCTCCCTCCCAAAGGATTCGATAGACTGGCCTATCATCCCAGTGCGTGATGAAGAAGGAAGATGATAAGATCACCAAGCCCAGCGCGAAGAGTGTGAACAGTGCTGGGCGAGAGCAATTGTTGGAACTGTAGATCGCCATCTCTGCGAGCCTAAGAATTCGGCAAAACAGACTGAAAATGGTCCATTTTTGAGGGAGTGATAGACTGAATGTGGCACCCAATGTCCTAAACTAAGGGGACTCACCCAAAATCTCGCACTTGGGGGATTTGGCGATATCGAGAGCCGAGGACTCGAGTGTGTGCTGATGTGTTTGCTGACCTCGGAGGCTGACAAGCCTAACAATTGATGACAAGGTAATCCGCCACGCCGCTGTGTTTGTAACTTGAGAACCAAAAACAGTGAAGAAACAGGAAACAGACAGCTGAAGTATGCTGAAAACTGGGGAGCCTGGCCAAAGGCATGTTTCATGTTTCTAATTGACCAGGAGACCAGTCTGTCTGGTGGCGGTCTAGCACTTTCACAAACCTTACCCAGTTAGATGCCATCTAGAAACACAGCTTGCGCACAAGCTTTTCACGGGTTCAAGTAGATGTTGAGGCGTCATGGAACCATTCATTTTCACCCGCAAATCACGCCAGTATCTCCGTGTCAGAGGCTTCAGTGAAAACGAAGAAACTGATGCTCAAGGCAAGGAGAGCGGGGAACTAGACGGCAACTCTGTCCAAGCCTGCGGTGTTCGAACATGTAGAAGAGACCGGCTATGGCACTCTGTGTGCTTCCTCTGGTTGAACATAGCACTATTCCTGGCATCATGTATAATGTTCATCCTGTCTCTACGACCACCATCGCCGCATTACGTTGATCGCATCCATGAACAGCGGAGGAATCATTATCTCAGGCATATTTCAATGCCGTGTAAGTGAAACTGGAGCACTGAAAATTATGTCCATTCAACCCTACTAACTAAATACAGCCCCCATCCTCGAGGAGACCGAAATCAGAGTCTCCCCCAAACGCATGGACGCAACACTTCTCAACACCAACCCACCAAGCATCTACCGTCAAGAACCTAGCCACGAGGTCGACTTAGCTTGGGCCTCTCTGTATGATACCCGGCCGGTGGCGCTTACCCGCGACCAAGTCCTCGCTATGGGAAAAGACCCGTCTTCAGCCGTGCGTATCCCATCTTCCTGGGGCCGGGGCAACGACAGCTACTTCGGGCGCGTCGACGTATTCCACCAACTGCACTGCCTAGACGCTCTTCGTCGCGAAGCACGCTTCGAGCACTACTACGGGGCCAAGTACCCTGGCGGGTTCGACACGACGTCCGAGATGCACCGGCTGCATCTGTCCCACTGCGTCTGGCTTCTGGCACAGAATATCATGTGCTCTGCGAATACGGACATGTATACGCATGTGTGGACGGACGTGCTAGACCATCCGTTTCCGGATTTCAATATCGAGCATAAATGCAAGAACTACGATGCTCTCATGGAGTGGCAACAAAAGAACGCGCTGGATGAAGACGACTTCGTGGCCCTGAGGAGGCCTGAGGGATACCCTTATCATGCTATGACGCATAAGTTTAAGGAGATTCATAACTGGTTTTCGTTCCATGAGGACGATGGAGATTTTGAATCGGGAGAAATTGCGTAGTCATTTCTTTTGAAGTCGAGGGCGCAGGCTCTGGAGGTCGAGAAAACTCAACACAGAAACCAGTACCATTTCGCCTTTTACTGCATATAATGCATATCAATAGAGAGCATCTTAGTTTTAACTTTTCCCGCCTCATCCTCTCTTCAAGGTTGATAATGTTTCCAATACTTTCTCTAGTCAAGTCTGTATGAACGGTCTGCTGTATTGCCTCCACACGACGAGGAGAAAAGGTGTTCCTTTCTTATTTCATGCCACATTCGCTACACATCCCGATATACAATTTTTTTAATAATTGAATATATTTTGATCACTAGTTCCGCCAAGCCGATATTGGAGAATGCAGGCGCTGCCAGGTGATGCGGACGAGGGAAGTTGATGTGGGCAAATAGGGTGAAAACTATGGCGATGGAACAAAATGATGGAAATGAACAAAAAGACGCTGTTCCAGTAAAAGAAATGGTTCTGTAATGAAACGTTGCCCAAAGAACTAGTTTCAACGATGTCTACTGCCCTTGAGGAAAGGGAATTCCGAGCAGCGTTATCACAGCGAGCTCGTTCATCTTCCTAGCGTGAAAGCTCATCCTCTCCGACAGGCCTGTTCCCTCCCAATGGAAACGGATCGATGCCTTTCATCGTTCTTGAGTCGACTCTCTTTCCAAAGGCTTGACGTCCGAAACCACCATGTTCTGACGTTGAGTCACCGGCAGTAGTGCCTCCATGGAAAGCGTGGCAGCACAGCCGTCCCTACGGGCTAGGTTCGGACTTGGCTTGGGCTTGAGTTGACTTTGGTGGGTATCTTATGGATCACTGTGGGCCAGGAACACCACAAGCAGACATGATTTGCATCGGATTTTCAAGCTTAATGCCAATGCCACCAATCATACTTTGTGTTTCCTTAATCTGACGTCGAATACTACCATCTCAGCGTCGTTTTGGGTAGCTCTGCTCTGGCAGGGCTGACTCGTTCGGTTCGCTTGGCGGAACCGGTGCTGCTGGAGCTCTTCTGAGCTCGTAAATCGGGGTGGGCAACCCTCCCGGAATGTCGGCACTCATCATGGCGAAAACAGGAAGTGCGCGCGCCGCTACGTACAGGGCTGAAGAAGTCTAATCGCTCGTGCTTCGCTGCATGAGGAACGGATGGTCGCTGTCTTGACCAGGGCCTCAGGAAAACAAGAATCGCTGGTGGCAGCAGCTCTCGGGCCTTTGCTTTCCTTTTGGACGGAAAACAGTGGGACGAGCCACTAAAAGGCGTCTGTTTGAAATGAGGGAACCTAAAAGGGTTATCTGGGTTCAGCGCAAGGGTCCCATGACCTGATGAGATCGAACATTGTTGTTCCAAGGTGGAAAAAAATCCCAGATCATTCAGACTCCCAGCCAGACCACCCAATTCCCGACTTAGTGACCGAATTTCAGCAATCCTATTAACAAATACGCACCCTCTCGTACACAATAAGTTGCATTTTTCTCATCAAGAGAAGTTCAGTGCCCGGAATCGCTAGAGGGAGTCCCCTCAGATCTCCGGTACTGTTCAATTTGGCCAGCCAACCTCAACATCACCTCTCCCCCGATCCCGTCTCCTCGCCTTCAAACATCGCCGCAACCACCTCGCCGGTACGCTTGAGTGCAGTCCTCAAATTGCCAACAGTCATAGTGACACTTCCACCCGCACCGCCAGCAAAGACATCAATGCTTGTGGGAATAAGCAAAGTCTCCGTCTACCTCCTCCGCCCTCTTCCCAGCCTGAGGGGGACCGTTATTTGAATATTAATAGTCCGCTGAGATGGGAAGGGCGCCGGTTAAGTCGAAGATATCCGGTAGGTCGCTCATCATTCCCTCTCTAGTGGTCTGTTTGACGACGAGGTAGTGTTGAACAGACTGATCAAGACCTTATGTTCCATGGATCCTAGCTAAGACCGTTAGGTCTCACCACCGCTTGAAGGGTTTAAATATATGACATAGTTATCCAGAAAAAATTAACTGGTCATTCAATTTCATTCTAATCTTTAGCGAGGAATATGGAAGTTTGAGAAGGGATGAGGATCTGTCCTAGACTGAGGTGTGCCAAAGGCCAACTTGTCAAGCCACAACCGTTGACCTGTCGGCTCCATATTAATCTTGAGGTTTCTTCCCAAAGACAAAATACACTGGAATATAAATATGGATCGCTGGGTTTGTGAGGTCCTTTCTCGTCTTGGCGATGATCACCTGGGTTTCCTCATCGCTCCAGCCAAGAACTCGTGAAAAGACAGCAGGCGTGTACGATTCAACCGCCTGGATCTGCTGAACGCCCTGTAACTTTCCAATGTCCTTGAGCTTGGGATCTTTCGGCCACGCACCGACGGGTACCTATATCAAGTGGGTCAATACTCAACATCAAATGTAGCCGCGTGTACATTGGATGGGTGAGGATGCACTGGGAACATAATTGAGCCACCGACCTTGAGAATCTTTTCCGTCACATCCTCAAATCCTGCTTCTTCCATCTTCTTCTTCCACCCGATAGCAACATCCAACGGCTTGCCGAACTTCCCTAGTCCTTCGATCAAGTTTTTCAACCAGAGCTGGGCGCTTTCTCCTTTCTCGCCCGTACCATCATCGGAGAGGAAGGCGGGATAAGTGGCCTGGAATTCAACGTAGCCGCCGGGGGCCAGGTGCTGGAAGGCTTGGCGGAATAGCTTGGCATCATCGGCTATGCACCCTTCTAGCTCTCGACCATGGATGAAGTCGAAAGGCTTTTGGTAGGGCCACTCCGATTCGAAATCATCGACTTCAAAGAAGCAGTTGGGAGGGGTCCTATTGCGTGCATGAGTAATGTTACTATTTAAATGTAAAGAAGGAGAAAGGTAAGAGGTCACCGTACCATCCAGGTTGAATGGGACTTAGATCAGTCCCAATAACTTCCGCGGATGGGTATTGACTGAGTTCAACAATGTTAGCAAAGCACCTGGAGGAGGGTAGACGGAGATGGAAAACCAACTACCGCGCTGGGTTTCTTACTCTGCAAAGTCCATCGCCCAGACACCAGTGCCAGTACCTAGGTCAAGCACTCGTTGGGGATCGCTCTCGAGAGGAGAGAAGAACAATTCGCCTTTAAGCACCATGCAATAGAGGTGGTGAACTAGATCCATCCGATCTTGCTCTTCCTCATCGTTCGGCTGTATAATCACGCTTAGCTTTCTTTCCCACTCATGGTCACAGGACTAGGGGCTTGGAGCTCGCCCTCTTAGGTTCATGTGTACTTACTACTAAGTAGGTGCCTTCACGGAATGCATGGTAGCGACGACCATTCTATAGCCGATGAATGTCAGCACATATGCGTTGCGCCCTCTCTTTCTCTCTCTAGAACTAACCTCGTATCTAAATCAAGCACGAGAGAGATGGTTAGGGATAGGGAAGAAGTCCAAGATGATGACGGCGGATTGGTGCACTGGTGCATAAACGTACTTGTAGTTAAGGACGCTTGAGGCCAGAGATGTTCGGAAGCTGGCGGAATCCGCTCTAATGAAACTGTTAGGGACAAATAATCCGGATAATTCATGAGTCTCAAACTTAGAACCCACGAAACACTGTAAGCAGAATCGTCGTCCCGAATAGCATCCTGGAAAAAAAGCAACGTCAATCGAGCATAAACAAACCAAAAATAGCAGACGGCATGGGTAGTTACACGACATCAAGGGGACTGCATACATCTGCTTGCAGAGGATTCTCGGCCAGGGCCGCCTGCAATTGCGAATTCGTTGGCGTCGTCGTTTCCGTTTCCTCACACATGGTTGCGCAAAAATGTTTTGATGATGATCTGGACAATTGACGTGAAGATGTTTAGAAAAGGCCGAGGTGAATTTAACGAAGGATCCTGTTTCCCCCACTCCCCCGCTTTCCATGTCAGTCCGGTCTGCTATTTTAGACGTGTTGGCATCGCACCACACAATCCCTGTACGGTGGCGTGGCTCTGCAGAACGAAGAGTTCCTTTCGGTATAGCTCAGTTAGGTCGCCGATTTCACTCCACCCTGTCCCCTGCCATTATCACTCCATGGCACCATCTTCTGACCCATACGGAAGTGAAGCCGCCTTCATCTCTGTCTTCGGAGGAAGCTGCAATAGGCAACGCTTCAATGGAGCCATGGGACCCAGACCGTGCTAGCCCTTCAAGTCCTAGACCAGTGATCAAGTTTGTGTGTGTGAGTTGACGACTCCGCGCCATCAGCACCCGGCGCCGGAGCGCATCGGGCCGCCGGACACCATTGGTCGCATCCGACGTGGATGCCACCCCTTTTCTTCATCTAGCGCCCATCGTCCAATGAACCTTGTTTGTTTGTGGCTGGGAGGCGAGGCTCTTGATGGCATCGACTTCGGATAGCGGTGTTTGGTTCGATCCGTCTCTGATCAATCTGTCTCTGACTGCAATGGCCTACCTCATAGGTACAGTAGCCACTCCGTTTCCGTGTCTTCTAGCCGAGACGTTATGCACCACCTAAGGCATGTTTGGTCTGGAGTTTGTGTGGATGGAGGGAATGTCTTTGGAAGGTCAACGCTCTCTTCTCGGTTGGGGCTCGGCAGCTCAGCCCAGCTGACAACAGGCCAGCCGGGCCGCCAACACACTGATGATCTTCTCCGCTCGGCTCCGCTGGTTCATCCCAACCCGATAATCTTCGGCTTCAGAACCGGCCGACAGGAGCGTGTTGAAACTTGACGGCGGAAGAAGTATCCGGGGAAATTTCTCTAGATTCCATTTCTCTGGTAATTTTCCGACCTGCTTCGCCACCGGTAGTTCCACCCTGAACGGCGCCTCAAAGCACTCACCACCAAGGAGTCGACCTGAGCCCGAATCAGCCCTGATAACCGATTCTGCATTTCTCTCGGTTTCACCACCGCATTTACGGTTCAACTGCACCGTAATGACGGGGAAGGTTTGGAAGAATCAAATCCAAGGTGTCCAGCCAACCAGCTCACCAACCTGGCCTCGCGCCGGGATGTTTTGGGTGCGGCAGACATCAGTGCCTGAATCCACCCACACATTAATATCCCGCTCCAATCAGGGGCGCCCGGATACAGACCACAAGACTCACTAGGGATGAGGATTGGAGGTAGACCAATGTGGTGTTCTGGGTAGATTTCTACTTGTAAGTCCCTTTGAGAAACTGTCGCTTCGAGTAGATGAGCACAATCATCGACCCTCAACGAGGGAAAACAGTGTCAGATCTCCTGCCATTTTTCGAACGTGAATCCATCGCCAAGCCATCTACCGACGGGAACGAGAAAGGGAAGGCCGCTCAAAGTAAAGAGGGCACAGAGCCGAAGGCCCGTGGGAGACATCAGCGCATCCCCGTGCCTCTGAGCCTCACTTCCACGCTGATCAGCCCAAGGTGATTGGGTCGCTGGGTCTATCGAGCGTCAAGCTTCGAGCTTTTGCAACTTACTAAGCCTGTTATACTAACACCTTTTTTTTCGAGATTGACTCAGGCTGACTTGGTGGAATCAACTCTGGTCGATGTTGTGCCGCCCAGATACACCCAGGTTTCGATTGACAGTCCTTACCTCCTTGCATGAATAAACATATTCAGGGGAATGCTAGACGCTTTCCGCACACAGCTGGCACTTCTACTTTCTATAATTATAACGGAGTTTAAGAGCATACTCTCGGCTCTTGGGCGAGTAGTTCGTGGTACGTACGGCATCAGTGACCACTCTATTCGTTCTCTCTGATGTCACCGGATGCAGCTACCATACAAAACTTGTACCGCGCCGGCCTCCTCCCTTCTACACCTTTCTCACCCCCATCGCCGTCTACATCGACCCGTTTCCACGTCTTTGTGCCCCCATACTTCGTACGGCGTGACGCGCACCCATCCCCACACAAATTCCCATATCGGCCCGTCCGGTAGTCTTGCGTCGGCACAACGGGCCAGTCCCCCAGGAAATAATAAACAACCAAAGTGCTACGCTGAAGCAAAACTTCCTCGATAGGCTCCTCTCTAAATGCGTGTCCAACTACACACTACTGTCCCAGTTTACCCGTTGCCTCGTTACTGGGAATCTCATTGCAACGGCTTCTATTCTCCAGACTTTGATCTGCCGCTCAACGACCTATTTCCCGATGCGCGCGATTTAAAAAGGAGGCGGATCGAAATACGCCGAACAAGGAACCATCCAGTCGGGCATTTACGAAATCCTATTCATGTGTCCGTTGCTGAGGATGGTGTCTTGCCCTCTTGCCCTCGATATCTTGCACCAAGAACGTTCAGTTCTTCAAGGTCGCCTTGCATACAAGAGAACCATGGTCGAATCTCACACTCCCACTAGCCTGGGGACGCTTAACACCCCTATTTGTCACTGAGCCAATCTACCGATCGGTTGCGAGTGGACTGGGTCGTATTAACCGTCTGGCTGCTTCCATGTGAAGCTATTACGTCAACGAAAGGGGCGAGGTCTTAAGTTCTCTCTCATTCTCAATTCTGTATAATTACTCGATCAGGCTCACTCCCATGGCGTAAAAGGAGCTCATTCTCACCACTCCCTAGACCCAGGCATCGACCTCCTCCTCTATTCCAGTTAGTCGCTTCGGCCAAGGACTAGTGGAGGCCCCGTCGCAGGGAAGTGGCGGCGATTCTTAACTCTATTACTTCGTATGCTTCCCCACCGCCTCCTTTGGAAGGCCTACATGGTCTAATAGTGCCGATGGGATCGGTCGCCGCACCAGGCATGCTTTCATCTCCCCCCGTGAAAGACAGCATTTCGTGCGTTCGGGTTCTCCCAAGTCCGTTGCTGGGGCCTGTTTATCTGGGGCAAGCTCTCATCTACCCGGCATACGCTCTGCGCTATCATAGGGTGATTTTCAGTGTGACCTGTTGAGCTTTTTGGCTTCCTCCTATCTTACCACACAAACCTGCATATAGGATATTAAAAGGCACTTATTAATAACCACACATGGCCAGTGACTTATATGCTAGTGCCACGGCCGAGGGGTTTGCGACTCTTGCCGACAAGAAAGATCCGTTGTCTTCCCTCCCTTTCTGTCCGCCCCTTACTACTTCTGGGGGAGAGTACAATTTGAGTTTCCATGCACCTCATTTGGGCACCTGGTTGCCCTGGGGGTGGTTCGTCCTCCCGGGGATGCATCCAGTGATGCAATATTGCCATATCCTCGTCCGAGATCATCTTTCGTCATCCTTGGAGGATGATCGAGTGTTTGAGCCGCAGCGAGGCATTTGTGGCGACATTGAAGGCGGTTATTGAACGATCCTCCAAGTGGTCATATCTCAATATCCCTCAATATTTCTCAATCTGACCATAGAAATCGCGAAGAGTGAGGATTGCAGATACGGCAGTGGAAGAGGTGGAGAGAAGGTCAGTCACTCATTCGCTTGATAGAGTGCATTGCTATGCAAAGTGAGACCAGCGTTCGTTTTTCGGGGAATTCTTCAAGCCCGAAGAAAGTCCTTGTCCTCTCATAGTACTCTCACGAGCACATTCCCGCTCTGACTCCAAGTGATCAGTCGACCAACAAAGATTTTCTTGCAATTAGGAATGTTGGTGGCCGAGCTTTTGCGGAGCCGCTCCTACGCTCCGGTTTCTTTGCACAGCTCAGAGGTCTGGTGGACCTCCTTCGTGGCATATATCAGGTGATGTTCCGAAGTTTTGGTGATAGCTACAAGCCGATTGCACCCTATGAGCCAAGTATTTAGATTGATAACAAAAGGGGAATGGAGGTCCAAGACGGTTCTCTGAGGCTATACGGACTTGGCCTGCTTGGCACGACCTCTTTCTTCGTGGGCATTCTTGAACTGCAATCACATGATGCACTGGGATGAGCGGTCCGATATCACAACCCGGTTGGAGGTCATACCGCGTTGGGTCTTCATGAGAAGGAGTGGGTGTGCAGGCGTGTCGAGATGTTCCAAGATCTTCAGGATTACTCGACCTCTACCGAGGTATGATCCGTGGCAAATCTAGGAGATTTCGCCTCCGGTCTATTCCTTGGGGTATTAGATAGGATTGACGCTGGGGGATGACAGTCAGTCCAGTCCATCCTTGTGGATGCGGAAAGAAACTCAAATTCCGCACGATGGAGACATCTACCCTTACCCTGTTTCCCCAGACCTCCCGTCTTACAAGAATTTCTGACACCAACCAAGTGAGGAATAAGCTCATAGTAAGGAAACACAGGAGAGAGGGAAATTGGACAGCCGGCAATGTACCCCAATCTCAACCCGTCACCATCCCACCTTTATCCCCGTTCGCCTCAGGGATGATCTCTGGGAGACCCAGCGACACTCTATCTCTCTTTGTCCTAGTTGTGCCCCGGAACCCGTGTGTTATACCCCAGGCACGATTTTTACCAATAGTTTCTTTCGTGCTCTGCTTTTCCGGTGACGCGGCGCTGTTTGGCTTGCCGCTCGGGGATCTATCGTTCCTTATTATTGTCTTTTTTTTTCTCTTGTCCCTTCCTTTTTGCCTGATGGCAATGGACTTTGTTGGAATCGACTAGATTCGTTAATGAAGCACTTAAGACCCGCACAAGCAATCGTTTGACACATGTAGGGCCGTCGTAACCCGGGCAGACGGGATGGGTATCTCTAGCCTTTTCGTAGATATTGACTAGGCATTACCTCGCTCGACCTCTCTTTAAAGACAAACGTCATGAAACCCACGTGTATGCAATCGAACACACACCACGGAGACATTCCATCTAACACCGCGGAGAAAAGCAACCCAAGATCCACCCCCATGGCAACCACAAGCTGTGATCAACGCCTCCACGAAATCCTGTATGGGGGCACGAGAACGGAGAACCGTATATCGATATTGCGGCCCCAGCACTTAATCTGCGTCGGAGGCGTACGGGCAGACAATCCATACCACCCCGATCACGCGTCGTCGTGTGTTTACCCGGCAGGCTGAATTGCGGCCGAACATATATACCATATACTGACCCTATATATTTACAGACTTTTTTCTCTTTTCTCCTGTCAACTGAAAGAACGTTATTAGCTAGGATAAATGGTTGGATCCGGGGTGTGTCTGTAGTAAGTGAGATCAGTCCAACCAGGAGGAGCGCTGTCCGAGTGCATTAGAATAGGTGTAGAAAAGGCGAACGGAGAGAAAGGCATAAAAGCTGTCCAGAAAATATCAAAAATACATACAGTAAAGTAGAATAGAGTAAATATACATAAAAGAGGAAGAAAAGAGAATGTAGAAAATCCGTCTGTCAACGTCCAACTCGGCTGTCAGTAAAGCTCGAGGCATACCGAATCTCCCATGTAAAAAGATGCCCCAGCAACAACGCAACCCAATTTTGAGGACGCTCCTATACCAATTAAAAAGCGAACCTGCAATCAAGGCCTTTCCCCGGAGTTCCCGGCTATAATAGCTGTGTTGCGAGAAAAAGATATTGGGGGCCCGCCTTCCACTTGCAAGCATCGCGAACTCTTCCTGCCCAATCGTTATATTGTGCCTAGAGGACCGAGAATCAACAGGGAAATTCTGCGCCTTCGGCAGTTAGCCCCCCATAGGACTGCCCACTTGTATGTAATATGGGGTAAGAAATCGATTTGACATCCAGTCACTATGCTTGGCGTGCACACACCCCAGTCTCCGGGGGGGGAGCCCGGGGAAGGGAGGAAACGTTCCTGTCTTGTGTAAGTTGTATAGAGGGGGGTGCTTCCACGGGCGAGTGTAAATGTCCAGGAAAATGGAGCGAGAGAACAAGCGGGAGAAGCGAGGAGAGACGGAGATTGAGAGACACACCAGGCACTATGAACACCTGAGAGAATGAGAGGCGCGACGGCAAAAGAGCCAAGATCGAAAAAGGTATAAGGATGGTATGACAGAACATCTCCCAGTTCTTCTAACCCTCCTTCTCTTTCTTTTCTTCCTCTCCTTCTTCAACCCAACCACCGTTCACTTTGTTGGTCCACCGTCGAGTGTCACGACTCATTCTCTCTCTTACACGCCTGCCTTGCGCTTCCCCCCTTTCGAGCTAACAAGACAACCTTTCAAGAAAAGAGGAGAAAACTCCCGCTTGCCAACAATGAAGTCCTTCTCCTTCGCCGCCGCGGCCGCGCTCCTGGCGCAGAACGTCGCTGGCCAGAACATGCTTCGATTCGCGTGCTCGCAGCTCGTCGTCGACCGTGTCGACCCCATCGTCAACCCCGGCATGCTCTACACCCCCCATCTTCACCAGATTGTCGGTGGTAACTCCTTCAACATCACGATGGACCCCGCCGAGCACGATCTCGCCGCTCAGTCCACTTGCACGTCCTGCTCCTTCGTCGAGGATCTGTCCAACTACTGGACTGCCGTCATGTTCTTCAAGTCCAAGGACGGCCGGTACCACCGTGTCCAGCAGGTCGGCAATGGTGGTCCTCAGGGCAAGCTCATCAACAACGGTGGTCTCGATGTCTACTATATCCCCAGCGGAAAGACCACTGCTTTTGCCAAGGTGCGTCTATTGAAAATGAAGCGAAAGCATTTTCGCTTGGAGCTTTAGAGAGAGAGAGAGGGAGATCCTATTCTTCTTCTCTTCTCGTAATTGTGTCTCCAGGACATCCAGCTGACTGACTTTGAAATAGGGCTTCCGTATGATTGCTGGTGATGCCGGTAACACCGAAGACAGCAAGGTCAGCAAGGGCAACATCTGCCACAGGTGCTGGACCTCCCCCAACGAGAACACTTTCGTCGGCGGTGCTCCCTGCTCCGGTTCCGACACCGTCGCTATTCCCAAGAGCCCCACCTGCAAGATGATCCGTCAGACCATCATCTTCCCCACGTAAGTATTTGCCTTCCTGAAACCATCCTAAAAGTCACTAGCAACAAGCAGCGAGGATGCTAACGTTAGCTTTTTTTTTCTCCGAATAGCTGCTGGGACGGCAAGAACCTCGACTCCGTCGACCACAAGACCCACGTCGCCTACAGTGGTGGCTTTGGTGGTGCCAACGGTGGTGGCGCCTGCCCTGCTTCTCACCCCGTCAAGCTTCCCCAGGTCATGTTCGAGCTCATGTGGAACGTCACCGAGTTCTCCGACCAGAGCCAGTGGCCCACCGACGGCTCCGACCCCTTCATCTACTCCATGGATCTCGGGTAAGTGCCATTCCTCTTCGGACACGCCACGCTTGGCCCCAAAGAACGCTGCTAACGAGAGACTCTTTCCAGTGGCTCTGCTGCTCACGGTGACTACGTCTTCGGCTGGAAGGATGACACCCTCCAGAGGGCCATGGACCAGGGATGCAACCTCAACCACGACTGCGCCGGCGCCGGTCTCCACTACCAGGCTCCCGAGAAGTACAATGCTTGCACCATCCCCCAACAGGCTCCCGAGCCCGTCGACGGCTGTAAGTTGCTACTATTCTTCCCAAATGTCACAATCTTTCCTCCCCGAGTGCGGATGGCTAACCATTTTGCTTTCTCACAAAACAGGGCTCCAGGCTCTCCCTCTTGGCGGCTCCATCGTCAAGGCATAAGCGAACCAACTTTATACCACTCGTTGTTAACAAGATTTTCCTCGCATCGTAACTTGCTTCTCCCCGCATTCCTGTTTAAAGTGCTTGTCATATCTCTTTCAAGGGGCTTATTTTTCTTGCGGGAGCATAAGGGGAGGAAGAAAGGGAGGAAAGGAAGGGCGGTTGATGGGTGAAAGGACACGGCACGAGGAAGGGAGCGAATCCTGACCTTTTTAATTTGATGAGAACATAAAATCAACGAAAAGAGAAAGTCTTGTTTCTTTCTTCTTTTTCTCAACTTCTCTTTCCCACTTCTCATCCCTTTTCTGTCTGATTTGTTTTTTCTTTCTTTCGTGGAGAAGCTGAATTAAATAAACGTCAATTTGAACCACCTTCAAGTCTCAGGACTAAAAGCGTTTCTCTCTATCTCTTCCTCCTCTCCGTCTCCCACGTTTCAGAGTTTTCAATATGCTTCTTTCTTTTGTTAGAGTAGATCTGGCGAGTTGTGTGGCTTGACGCCTCATGCGCGCGGATGATTGCGTATCCCCCAGCCTTGACATTCATTTGCATCTGCATATTCCTTGTTTATCTTATTATATGTAAACATTCCCTGAGTATAGTTTGGAATGAAGTATCCTAGCAGATTAGAAAGAACCAGAATTCGTATGGCGTTGGGGCATTCAATGTCTTGCGAGGTTGGCCTCATGGTGAGATCCATCTTGATGATCTGTAGACTTGGAGTCCATTGGCCTCTTCTCTAATCCACGAAAGCCGAGCCTCAATCCCGCGAGATTAGCAGGGGAAACTATAATTCCAGACAGTGGCAGAATTTAAAACATTTGAAATGAAGCCATCAACCGACCCTCTTCCCGGGCGAAGCAGAGGAAGTGTAGCGACCAAAAATGCCGCATTCTCGGGCTACTGCCCAGGCACATCAAGGGGCTTATCCAAACCTGGGGTGGCACATATACTTCGCAAAAGATCGAACAAATAAAACAGGAAATATTAAAAGGAAGAAGGGATCCTTCGTACCAAGTAAAGGGTGGGAAAGATCCTTCCCCACAATCTAGATGCATATCCCGTCGATCTCCTCTTTACCCTCTGCGACTTACGAAGTACGTTTTCTTCCCGACCCGGAGGACACATGAGTGAACACTGATCTCCTCGCCTCACATCCCTGTCTGATTGGAACAGGACCTTGTCTTGATCTTGTCCAGGGTTGTGACACTTCGCAGGAGGGGGCGGGGGTGAAAAGGATGAAATCAAGGGCAATCCCGGTTGACATCAATTGATGTTTCCCGTTCCCCTTTTGGGATTCTCCTTAGAGAAAATGTACTTCGCAGGCATGAGGCCACTAAAGACGGCTGGTGTTAGAACTCGACTGTTTCAAAAATTGTTCGGAGCTCGATTCGCCGATAGCTTTTGATGTGTTGGGGGGAGGCTCTTCTCATTTGAGGTTGCGGGACAAGACGAACAAGACGAACGTTGTGCCAGGAAAGCAGGAAACTCCTTATTGCACAAGTACTTGTACGTGGAATAGTATGAATAGTATTATTAGGAGAAATCTCTGCTCGCATGGCGCTCAGACACATCGAGATGAGGTCGCTGCACGCTGCACGGCCTGACAAGGTTTGGGAGTCGGACTTTTGCAATCGAAGATAGAGGTCGGTTTTTCACGGACGAAGTACTGATTTAGAAATTATGTACATGTGTACTATTATTATGTACTAATTATTCGAAGGCTTGCGTAAGAAGAGCAAAACATGAGTCGAAGCATATCATGTATATATGAGCAACTTAGACCAAAGTGGCCCTCATGAATCCTGCAACGAGAAAACAACCCGAACCCGTCCCATATTTATCTGTATGACACGCAGAGTCGAGGGCCCGCAATATCCATGACATCCTTGATCTTAACATACCTATCCTTGGGCTTCGGGCCCAAGAGACCCTTAAAATCAAGCAGCGTATTCAAGGTGATATTGGTATACGGCACAGGTCCGAAGAAGTCCCAGGGATAAGCAAACATGGTATCAGGACCGGTCATGTCAACGACACGGTTCCTGAAGTCGACTCTCTGCCACTGGTTCCACAACCTGTCGAGGTTGGCATGGTGGAGGTAGAACAGCGGATCGCCGGGAGACGAGTACATGTTGCCGATCTCACCAATGTCTCCGCCGACGCCGAGATGGCCTCCAGCATGGATTGTCATGCCCTCGGGCTCGATGCCAGTGCCCTGAAGCCTGTGGTCGAATTCACCATAGGTCGTGGCGGCCAAGTTCCAATTTACGACGTCCTGGGTGAGAGTGCGCGAGATGAGCCAGTAGCTGAAGTCGCGGCGGAGACATCGTGGATTGGAGTCGAGGCTGGCGCCCGGTCCGAGGGTGACGGTCATGTCGACGAAGGGGCCGTCCTGGACGCAGCCGCCACCGGTCTTGCCGGGGATCTTGGGAGGGACATTGGTTACGTTGAATTCGGAAGTGTCAACGAAGGGGCCGTTTCCTAAGAGGCATTGTGTGTCAGGAGTTGTCTTTCAGATGCCATTGGGTTTAACAGAAACGTACCACCGAAGCCAGTGACGGGGTCAAAGACGGGCGCGGAGAGGAACGCCGCCTCCGTAGCCGAGTCTTTGGTCCAGTCCCAGTATCTAGGACAGATGTTAGCACACACGCTCCACGATAGCACAAACGGAAAAAAAGAAGAACAAAAATTCCGAAACGGCGGAAGGGAAATTACTCACGGCTGGAAGCCCCTGTAATTGCAAAGACTCCTGAGATCCAACTCGTACTGGTGGATGAAGATGCGATGCCACGGCAGGAACGGACCCGTAAAGTGATACTGCTCGGTCAAGTCGATGTGCACGGCCTGGAAGTCATCGAAACGGCTCGCCGAGGCGGGATAAGTGCCCGTGAGCTGCGAGGGCTTGCTCTGTAGGCACTTGACTGCCGAGATGTAGGCTTGCTTCTCCTTGGTGGTGAGCGTCCTCCTATATTTCGGGTTGCGCACGGTATATTAGCTTCCCGAGACATTCCATATTTCTTCCTTTTTTGCTCTCTTTCCCACACGGAAGTATGTAATTTATCGAGGGTAAGAGAGTGATGATGGAGGGACGGGTGGATCAGCCTAGGAGGTCCGGGAGGTGATGATCATCCCGACGTGCATGCGAGGCCGTTGTGGATGTGTGCTTGCGAACATCATGGGGTACAGCACGTCGACGCTGAGTGACGCGCTGCAACGCCACGCAGAATCTCGTTCAACGCCAACAGGTCACACTGAGCGACGCTAACGGGATGATGCAGTAAAGGGAAGTAGGCAATTGAGAACAGACACTTTTCTCCAGGTTTCCGTGGACTGAGGGAAGAAAAAAAGGGGGGAGGGGGCGTGAAGCTGAAACAAAAAGAAACTGAAGAGAGGAACTATTGATCTCAGGACGGGGGGGACGGGACCTACCACTCGCGCCTCACGGAGTTCTGGCAGCAACTGACTGCGGCAGCATTGGCAGCACCGAGCGCAAGAAGCGCCGTAGCGAGGATGGAGAGCTGCATGATTACGCCGTTGACGAGGGAAGAAGATGTAACGGGAGATGTCAAAGCAAAAACGGTTGGGCTGGGCACCTGGGCGCTCCTTGTTCCTCGGGTCTGGGGGCGGCTGGGAATGGACAATCTTCAGCTCGAGGGATCTCAAAACCTGGCTGTGAAGGAGAAAGACGGGAGATAATATATCTCGTTCCAAGGAAATCGAGAAGCGGGACAAAAAGCAAGATATAAGGGGCGAGACTACGGTCAGAAAGAGAGACGAGGACTCCTCTTGGCTCCCCTCAATTCAATCCGTACAATCCGCAATCCATGCACGCCAGACAAGCACAGGGCAACACAGAAGCTGTTTGTTGGTGCGAGCTTGTACGAGCTAATCTATCGAATCGTACCTCTATGGCATCAATTGATCAATCAGATAGCTCGGCCCCTCGATATCTTTCGTAATGACCAGAGGCGAACCGCAAACTGCGTCTCTTTCCCACCTTTGCGCTCCGCCTCTCGTTGGCTCGTTTTTGGGCCTATTCCGAAGGAGGTACGTATATACTTCGCCTCTACGGTCTCTTTCGTACCATTGAACGAGGACAATAGGATGGGTTGACAAGCTGCCAAAGTACTTCCAAGTCCAATGTCAAGTTTTTACCCCACCGGGAATGGCTCCACCTCCTCCGGCTCCGGGCATGGGTCCGGCATAGATCCGGCATGGGTCCGCATGGATCTTGCTAGTTCGGGTGAAAGACCCCATGCGAGCTAACCAGCCAATTTTAGGTCCCTAACGTAACCGACCAAGTTCTAAGATGACAGGCCTTACTCATTGAGGTGTGGCTTGGGAAGCCAAGATGAGCCTGGAGCGATTTCTTCGTCGGCTACGGAGTAAATCATGGAGAAGGTCTAGAAGCGCGGGTCTTTTTCTTCTTCTTCTTTCATCTGTGCGAATCTCAAAGTATTATTAAGGGCCCTCGAGCGTCGTTTCAGCATGGGACGAACCGGGCTAGGACTTGAAGAAACCAACGGAGAATACCCAAGCCACCTTCAAGTGTTTGGTTGATTTGCGCCACGGCTCCTTGCCGATGCCATGAATTGAATTGTTCCAGAAGAGGTATGGGGAAAGTGACAGATCACAGAATATTACCTCAAGCCAGGGCTATGAATGGGATGCATCAATGTTGCATCTGACTATTGATCATATTAAATGCATGATGGGCAAAGCAACCTCGATTCTTTTTCCTCCCTGTCCAATTTTTTTTTCTTCCATTCCAGCCCACCGGGATTACGTAGACCCGGAGAAGCTGCCAATTCAGCCTTTTGGCCGACATCGTCGCTTCGGTCTGCCCTATATTATACGAAGGAAATGCGACATCCGCGGCAGACTGACCTTCGATGTTGCATCAATTGATCACTCAATTGACCGACACGACTTCGCAGAGCCCGAGATATTGATGCAAAGCCCGAGATATTGATGCAAAGCCCGAATGATGTAGGAGTGACACGACGCTAATGCCGCCTGCCAATAGTGGGTGCACCCCGCTGGCAACATCCGCTACACAGGTGTTCGCAGGAGGTGGCTGGCGTCCATGAGAAGAAGCACGAAGCACTAAGGGAATACAAGGGTACGGGAAAGCCAGCGGGCACCGAAACCCCAATCTCCTCGCATATACCAGGCTGGTATCAACAAGAACGTTCTATTATCCCCCGTCCTGTTCCAATGGTCGTTGAGGGCGGATCTGGAAAAGCGCAACTGCTTTGCAGAGTCGCACTTGAGCAGGGTCTGCACAGAGCAAGAAGCTAGGAGCTTACGCAGTACTGAGTACACAAGACCTAGACCATCCATCGAATCGCAACAGGGAAAAATTTGAAAGACTTCGGCGAGGAGAGGACAAACCCCAGTCTTGATTACAAGCATGCGCCTGTAATATAAAATGCAACGCTGGTCGTACCATCCTTGGCAAGGATCAGGGCTGCCTTTGCCACATGCTGCCTGGCGTCCTCGGAAACGGATCTCTGGTGTTATTTGCTTGCAATGTTTGACCTCAGGGTTCGTCGCACTCAATCCACTCAAACCCACGCCGTATTAAGAGCTAAATCCCTCATTTCTTGCACTAAAATTGATACTAAAATTGAGTATGCTTTTGACGACACTCTAATACTAAGCGGAGAAGAGTGGACGCCGATGGTGGGCAACCGACACTCCCGACAGGGATGTTTTGCGCTGAACACACTAAGACCGCACGTGCTTCTGCCTGTTGGATTTGATCCTCCTTTGGGTCTATCTAAGTGCACGAAGTAGGGTCTTCTTCTGAATATCTATCTTCGCTGGTGCTCCAATGGAGTGTATCCCGTAGATTGGTGAGGTTCCCAAAGTTCCCCGGCGCTACGAAGCAGTCAGTGTGCTTCGTACGAAGTACCAGCTTCGTAGATTCAAATGGGAACTCCAGCGGTCACGTTTGAAAGCTGTTAAAAACCTGATGGTTCGAGGGAGTGGGATAATGGTTGGCCTTGGGTGTCCGGACACCTTGTCGATAATGGACCATGAGAGGATAGGAGGGCTTTCGTGGGCAACACCACGTAATAAAATACTAGAAATGCAGAGTCCGAGTCGTAATCTTCATGAAAACCATAACTTCGGAGTATAGAGAGGATCAACTGATAAGTTGCAACAAATATTGTAACTGGACATGTCCGTGTCCAAGTCATGGGCGCAACAGGTAATCTAAGATGAGGGGGTGGAAATTCCAACTTGTACTCAATTGTCCTGCAAAAGAACATTCTGGCCCTCTTCTCGCTTGCTAGAAGCCTTTCTTTCTTCTTTCCCTTCTTCCCTCGCCCCCTTGGAAAGGCCTGTGCGGTCTCATCTTGAGTAGCCGTTGAACATACTACATCAATCACCCACATAACCGTTGAGTCTCAGCCCATCATCCCGCTTGACGTACTTTGTGACGGTCCTCGGGTATCTCTAAACAACAGTCACACGAGATGTCTGTCTGGGATGCCAGGGTTTTCCCTGATGTCGATGCTTGGGATGGCCCTTGGGAGGATGACCTCCAAGATGGAATCGTTCGATATCATGACTCGATGAGCGGGGCGTGTGTGTGGGATTCGAGTCAACAGGGGACTTTTAAACTACACAGCCAGGCTAATTCGATTCTTGTCTAGCTATTGAGAGATAAGCTTTTATTCCAGCATCCCAAGGGACCACAAAAACTGATGTGAACTTACCAATTGATCGGTTCATGTTCCCTCCCTTCTCAAATCCTCCGAGAAGTTAGCAGCCACGCCGCATCGCAAAATACACTAATACTTCGCACGCGAAGTTCATTTGGTCTTGATTGTTCCCCCCATATGCCGTCCCGTATCCACCGAATTCCTTTCATTCAGCTCCTGTCTACAAAGTAAACCGGAGTGGAGTGTACCTCGGTAATCGCGCCGACCCTGGCTCACTTCACCAAGTCAGGCCCCTGGATCAAACGGGTAAGCCACCAGACATAATACTTCATAATTACACTAATTATTATTCTTTGGCTGTTCGAGCTGGTGCAGGACTTCGTAGTCTTGTCGTTGGTCCATTGTGCAGCAGAATCTTGCAGGGTGCAGCGGAAACGAGGTAAACTAGTTCATCCTGAAGGCCAAATTGTGCAGCCAAGTGTTTCCCAGGGTCGTTTCCTACTGGAGCGCGGTACGTCCTCCACACACCCTTTCGCGACCCAGGTT
>SJVG01000389.1:0-32883 GCA_034774675.1 Scedosporium minutisporum
ATGGTACTATTGCTGATCTTGTGTCAATCGACTCAGAGGCATACGAGATACTTGAGCTACAATCTGGGAACCACTCCCCAAGCTGTTGAACATCAGCCAACGTTTTACATCCACCCTCAAAATTTCTACCCTTGATTGCTCCAACCTCAGGCGAGGACCCCGATCATCTCCAAAACCGTCTGCAGGATGTCGAGATCAAACCTCTGCCTCCCTAAAACAGCCTACGATCCTATCTTAGGTTGGCCATGGAAGGCTAGATATATTCAACTCCCCGAGGACATTGGCAACGATGATTATGCTCTCTTACGCGTGGCGGCTTCTCTCTAGGACTACTGGCCTAGATGGTATAAGTGTCCACCTATCAAGTTCAAACTCCCGAACATTCCGACCCGCGTCAACTATGAGGAACAGAAGAAATTCTGGTTCAAGGACAAGTATAGCATCCCCATTCGCATTCATCAGACCATCGACGAGGCCAGTTATCAAGCCGGGAATTGCTGCTATAGTTAAGGTGTTAAAATCTGTCTCGATGCCCGTTTACCAAGCTGGATCCGAAAGCAAAAAACACAACGGTGACAGCGGAGGAAGACAACTTGGAGACGAGAGCCTTCAACAAGCAAAGCCCATCGGCTGAGCCCGAAACTTGTTTTCCGTTTGGCATCCCCGAATTTCACATCCGACGATGAAATAGAAGAAGCAGGGAAAGCACAGCTCCTAGCGTGGAAAACGATACTTCCATGGGCAATGCCATCTTCGTGGTCTGAAGCATCGATGGTGGTTCGGCGGGTAGTAGAAGAATCCGATACAAGAAAGCCATGTCGTCGTTTTGGGCCAGGCCAATATCTGCTGAAGGAGCGCGGATTGTGTAAGTCGAAATATAACCGGTCCGTCCACGGCGCTTAGAGAGAGAGAGGAGTTGTAAACTGACTTGGGCTTAGTTCCCCACCCCATAAAAGCGAAAGCGACCTCTGGCTCACACTGCGTCCGAGTCGATCTGTAGGAGTTGCTTTTTATCCTAAAAGTCGTGCCGAAAACGATGCCGGAGCGAAACCCTCGACTGACGTGTGTCTAGAGGACTGAATGGTCTCTTGAAGGAGAGAAAACTCTTCGCCTTGAGATTGACATTCGTAAATCTCTTTCCATTTCAGGTCCATCCACGAATGGATGGCCGCTTGGATCCATCATGGCAGACGCCATTATATTAAACCACGCGTCTCGGCTTTCCACCTCTCTGGGTTTGTCTATGATACCAGCTGGCGAATGTTGGCAGTCGTCTGATCAACTTCTCAGCCTTTTGGCCAGAACGAGGGTTGTCCTTCCGTTCACCCTCTATTCAAGTGCCTCCCCTTACTTCAAGCGCCAGTATGGGCTCATTCTCAAGCCGTCCCATTCTGCTCCCGGAGGGCAATCTGGATGGTCTTCCACGTAGCGGAGAAGACAGCGATGTTCCTACAAAATGAACGGGGTGAGAATTGTGCTCGACACAAAGCTATCGCTAGATCAAGATGGACATTCAACGACGTGAGTACTATTGGTATCATTGATCCTCCGCCCCCCCCATCACCGCGGGCCTGTTGCTAACACCCTATCGTCTATTTCAGCTAGAGACTAAACGAACACTAACAGTTTGGAGTTCAACATGCCCGCGGAGAAGTGCTTGTACACAGCCCACACACGCGCCTCCTGTCCCGCCGTCCGCGCGCAATGGTTCATTACTGTGCTTCTTCGCGGGTCCTCTGTCGACCTGTCGTGCTGTCATTTTTGCTGTTTCATCGATGAGTTGATTGAAGCTAAACAGCCTAGCCCCCGTATCTTTCCCTCTTCAACCAGCAAATCAGCCCGCCAACTCAGACAAGATGATGTTAAGGATCTCTTCTTGACATCTTCAGACTAGACGAGCTCAAGATCCGCTTCCCCTTGTCGCCCCGCCTCCACCAGACGGCCGGCGTGTTGGGGATCGGTCGTATTTCTTGGTCTGGGCGATGTTCAAGAGCTTCAACGTCGTGGTTTTCTGTCCGATGAGAGCTTCTATCCGACGGCTGTACCTATCTATCTATATGGAGAGATGGGTAAGGCCATGCGAACTCTTCCGAATATCTGGTGTATGCTGTAAGTTGGATGACTTGCCCTCGATGGTGATGGGCATTCGCTTACTTCCGTTTCTCTAGCGCTTCTAAGGATATTTCATCTTTCATGATGGAGCCATTGTGATCTCGTCCTCGCAAGTCGGCACCAGAAACCCCAATCAGTTGCTGCTGACTGGGAGTTGGACCCCATGCTAGCGTTGTCCTCGGGGGAAAGCGGTCGGAAGTCTCGGAAGGCTTTCGCCGCATACAAATTATGAGAGTCAGTGAGATTCTTGGATCTTTTTTTCAGGTCATGGAATATGCTCCGGGCATGTCTTCCCAGCTATGACAAAGATTGGATGAACGCTCGACAGCCTATCTCCAAGATGACATCAGTGAAAGGTGGTTTTATTCGACGTGACTGGCGGCCCAGGCGCGGGTAAAACCGCTTTTGCCCTCACTTATCTCCTGGCAGCCCTAGATGGAGGCTACCAAAAACTAGTTGATCCCATAATGCCCGAAGTTGCGAAAGAGTGGGATACTATATACTCAGATAAGGACTATCGATGGTTCCGAGTCTGCCGCGGTTCTAGACGAATATGATAAACGAGCTTTCACGGAGACTCACGATAGGGCTAAGGAGAACCTTACCCTCGTATGAGAGCCGGAATACCATCAGGTTGTTGCAGTCACCCAAGGCGAGACAAAGCGAGACGCTCAACTGATGTTCCGCCGCCGCTTCGCTCCGAATTTATCCAATTCTATCATGATCATCCAACAAGTCGGCGCTCTGTGTATAATTGGAAACAAACATACATATATATGGCCTTCGGCCAATGCCGCCGCATCTGTGGGCTATATCTACGAAAATGGTCATTGGAGATGTTAATCCATTTATCAATGAGGCAAAAGCACGTCAAGTAAACCCACCACATCACATCATGACTGTTTCTTCAGATGTGGGAAGGTTGCAGTAGCTGAAGACAGGCGCCTTGCTTATGCCTCTGAACGCCCTTGGGAGATGCTTCGTTCTTGAGGTAGGCGAAGCTCTAGACTCTCTCACACTAGATAAGGTCTGGAACCCTGCAATCTCTTCTAGTCGTCAACTTTCTCAACTACCTGTTTCAACCTCGACAGACACCTGGAGGCCTACATCCAGGGGAAGCATTCTGAGGCAGTGGTGATTATATTCAACCTGCCTCACAAGACCGGTTGAGGCGCTTTCCCGTGGCCCCGAGTCACGCGGAAGCGCCGAAGTGGTCATCACATCCGGATACGGTGCTGGGCTGCTCCTGCTGGACAGCTCATCGGACCATTTAATTTCTGGCTGAAGAATGAGTATATTGCTTAACGCTCTTTCTGCCGTGAGAACACGCCGAAGAGACGAAGTTCTGCGTCGCCCCCGGAGTATGAACTACACTACACGTACTCATGAGCCAAGGATCGTGAGGACCGGCTACGACATTTCAGTTCACCATCACCTTCAGCATCACCAATTTCAAACTTCACCGCTCTAGGCCAACTGGCGTAGTTCCATGCTCGCTGGCTAAGCTCGTCCCAAAATATGGTTAACTACGTCGCCAAGCCAACCGGCTGTGGGCCGCAGGACTACACGCTCAAGGCTCTTGCCCTCAAGATTGAGGCCAATGGTATCTGGGTCTCGGGACACATCCTCGAGCCGAATAGGATTGGCCGCTTCATGACGGTCTCGCTTGACGGCGGTCTCGGCGGTCTCGGCCCGCCCAGCTATAGCGGTGCCACCTTCGAAGTCCCACTGCGACAGTAAATTAATGATCTCCTTTGACCGCGATCAATTCTGGCTCATCCTGGCTAACTGTTCACCTAGTTACCTTGATTACATTGCAGGAAGCAAATTTCCTGCCTACGCAGAGTTCCTTGGGGTGGATCTTTTCTTGGAGCCTTGCCACTTCACCTTAACTGTGACAACAGGCAGCATGTCAGGTGGCCCAGATTGAAGTACTGCATACGAGGTACAGACGGCGCTGACTTCCGTCCTGTCTTCTTCCAGCCAGCGATGTGGGCTTCCTCTGCCCCCCCCAAAGGCACTGTGATGGGGTAAAAGGTGACTGCAGTGTAAAAGGTGCACATCAGTAAAGTGGTGCCAAGAGGATGGAAGTGGTACTAGGAATCAAGGGGAGGCGGAGAAATGTTATTCCATGCCACTGGACCTGGCTTTTACTATTTCTTTTCTTTCCTCTCATCAGAGGGAAATAACAAGTTCAATATCATCAGTTAGTTCCCTTTAATCAATTGGCTTCTTTTACCAATTCTCATGGACCATCTTGTGTGGTGACTCCAGACAACTTTACTTCTTGTTTTGTGTGTCCAAGTGTCCCGTATTAGACACTTACATGATTCTTCACCTCTCCCGATTCAGAGGTCCCTTCTTTGCGTGTTTTACCGTTATTTCCATTGATCAACAGATCCGACATCTGTCCATTCCTGTAGGAGCTTTGCAGCGGCTTCTTGCAGGAACTGTTACAGACCATTGACCACCCCTATTCCCTTTTTCATCTATGTGATGAGCGGGTCGGCTGCACTACTCCGTTACAGCACTGCAATGGAAGCCAGTCTATATACGCTGTATCGCTGATGAGGTGGGCGAAATGAATAGTCTTGTCTGCGTCTCTCCCCTGTCTCCAACAGCACGGCTGGTTGGAAGTTGGGCATTAGAAAGGGACATCCCAGAAGAAGAATATAGGTCTTTGGGATGAGGACCTGCCGCCTCAGGGCTGGGTCGCAATATGGGACAAGGTACTCGATGTCATGCGGGTATGCGATCCCGAACTACGTGAGGGCAAAAGGATATATATACCCTTTGGGACGCGGCCACGCTGGTCGACTCTCACCTCCTCTCATACTTGCAAGACATGCAAGTATTTACTTCGAAATGACCGGAAATACTGTTTCTTGGACCATTTGAACCCTCTGGATATTGGAAGAACCCACTGGACACCATACACGCGAAAAGACAGGCCACCAGAGTCTATACCCTCTAACGAAATGCGTCCTTCCCTTTATATATTTCACCAAACTGCCCTCGGAGGTATCTCTGGGTTGAATTTGCCGACACGAACTTCGCCAGACCTGGACTCGACAACATCTTACGTGCTCCGATTTCTTATATACGCGACGAAGACGCCGGCAATATGGCAAATGCGGTATATGCTCTCAGTTCATAGCCCGAGACGATTATATTCTCGGGTCGATCCCCGCCTACAGTCATTGAACGTACTCCTCAAACTCTCTTTCGGGCCGCGCAAACCATCGTTCTGCCGTTATAGATTTATTCCCTCGACCAAGACATCGCGGAGTGCCAGGAAAAGGAAGCGACATATAAAATTGTCCGACAAGGCCAAATGGTGTTCCAAGAGGTGCTTGGCCATTCGCCATGTTCACCGAGAGACCTACGTCCATCCCACTTTTGCATCTACCACCTCCAAGTATATTGCAAGCCCAACAGACTAGATCATCGTGGGGTTGTAACAATGAAAGTAAACTATACTAATCTAAAAGTTTTCGAGGCAAAGTGCGCCTGGTGCTCTTGTATGGAAGCCGATCACAATCTACACCAAGATGGACTCGGCAAGGGATCTCACACGGCTATCAGACGTGCCGCTGGCTTCTGGGAGTACTCCCAGAAGCACGGGAAAGACACGGGTGCGCTCTTATGAATTGGACCATCCGTCAAACTTCCCGAGGCCAGCTCGAAGAGACCAACCATCTTATAGCGCCGCGGCTTGGTTGCGCCGACCTATTAGGGCTATTAGGGCTATCTGCTCATGGCACTACTGGGCTGGTCTTTGAAAGAGATTATCCTCACCGAGTTGGGAAAGATCAGAACATGCAATCGAAGATCAAAGAATATTTGCTATATACACAAGCCGATGGATTCCACGGTCTCTATTTCTACGGAATTTCCTGGCTGATGCCAGCCTCGCCGCCGGTCTCTGTCCTCCTAAGAATTGAGCATCTGAAAACCGGAACCCGGAAACTGAATCGGACGCCCGGTGAGCAGACTTGGCATTGTTGATATTGGACACGCCGTGATCATATCACCGCGGACTACACCGACGAATGGGGATGATTGGTTGGGCGATATATATCACATCCTGTGTCGGCGACAGCCAGAAGCACACTTTGCGAGAACGGGAGAACGAAGTAGTTCACCCTCCGCCGGGCTTGTTTTATAACGCTACAATACGGATTAACATTTGCGGAGGGGCCAGTGTGCAGGGGAATTTGCCATGGTTGATATCTAGCCTTTCGAGGTCCTTTCTCAGATCAGCACACCAACAAGAAATAACTGAAATAGGTACAGAGATGAGGAGGCCTGCGGGTTAAAAAAGAATAAGAAACCAGGACGAACTAACTCGCGATTCAATTTTCTGCCTCTCCCGCTTTAGTATTTCTATTCCTATATATAAAAGGCGCCGTGGACGTTGCGTGCGAATCCTACACCGCCCAAAGAAAACCAGCGCGGGAGATTAGCTCTCGCCGCCTCATATAAAAGCGAAGGAGAGATTAAGAAGGTTGACATCACCCTCCTCCACGCAGATAATGGAATGCTGAGAGGACATGAATGGGCGATTCGCTACGTTGGAAAAAGCCGCTTCTAGCACCTGAAGCGCAATCTGATTTCCCCTATGCCTATTTATTCGCCGCCAGGCGCCCTGGCCTTTCAGCCGATGACAGACAAGGGATTGAATTCTTGCTGTGGCTAGGATTTATGACGACTACGACTGAACAGCACTCACGGGAATGGCAGTTCCCGTCTTAACATCCAGCGATAGCGAATCATGGAGACATCTATCCAATTCCAGGGCCAGATAGATTGAAACTTCCATTTTCCGGTCCTCCTCTCGGAAGAGATACCTCACGGGCTCCCCCAGCCTGTCATGAACCCGAAGGCCTACCATTCTTCGTGGGTCAAGGTCATGGGCTCCCTCGTTCGGTGGATATTCTCCGCCATCACGAAGGCTCTGCGACATCTATCTACTGGCAATTTGTGAACTACGTAAGGATCGCAGGATCTACAAGTGGCAATCTCGATCCAATCACCCTCATTGTAGTTAGCTAAACCTGCAGCCGACTTCGACAACTCACGGGCACATGAAGCGACGGAGCGCCGTCGAAAATCCTGAGAACTTACATTGGTTTCTTGCCTTAGATTGGCATTCCGCGACAGTTCCTTTCGGCTCAGAACACCCTGTACAGGGCGCGGTATTACCTCCGGCATCGAAACTGCGCAACAAAATGGTTTGCTCCCCAAGGATTGAAATGGCTTTTACTATTGACTCGGCTTCGGAGCGACGTTCCAAAAAGAATCTACATCTGGTCCGATCCGAGGCCGCCTATTTTGTCCCCCTCGGGTTCCGAAAGGTCCCGCTAACGGCCTGGTCCGAAACGGCTCTGGCTGGTTACCCGGTCCGCAGCAGTGGGGGAATATCTTCATCTTAACATCTCAACGCTCATACCACTGCCAAGTTCAAATACCGTTCGAGTTGAAATACCACTCAAGCCGTTGCCGACATTTCTCAGCGGCAGGAGTTTTTAAGTTTTCACTGGAGATGGCACGCTTTTGGTTAGTTTGAGGTGCAATGGAGCAAATCAGGCCGGGATAGTGGTCTCATGGCCTTTGCACGCGCCGACCGCGTTTCGCAGCTGGAGCATGTACGTCGAATGGGCTGGCCCTGCCTATATTTGAACGTCCGGTTTCGGATAGTGAGGGGAGGGTTTGAAATGGCGCGGAAGGCGATCTACAGCGACATCTTCGATGTTGTATACGCACCGCGGGCCGAACTCGAAGCCCACACGGGGGGCCTAGCCATTATATACCTAGATGCGTGGCTCCAGCACTAGTATGAAGCCCGCCCGTCTCCCAGCAGCACGATGCTCCCGCTCTTCGTCCACTGTGCGGCGTCCGACTGCCTCACAGATAGGGCAACATCTCCCTGATACAACCCCGCCCAGAATGCTGAGGCTGTCAAGCTAGTCCAGGGGCTGCTGACATCAATCTGGGGATCTAGGGAAGGGATGTTGCCGTGATCATGCTATATAAAGCCAACTTCAACTACTTGAAGGCTGTTTTTGGCGACCACGATTCTGCCGCTTGCTGGCAAGTTGGAGTGAACGCAGCGGATTCCTTCCAGGGCCGGGAAGGGTTGATTGTCGTCTTTGTCCTGGTGGTTACGTCGGGCCTGAAGTTCGTTGCGGACCAGCACCGCATTTGCGTAGGGGTAACGCGACATGTGAGGGCGTTGTTCGTGGTAGGCGACATGGAAGCCGTCAGTGGCCGGCCTGCGCACGACCACAAGGTAGAACTTTTCATTCAGTTCTTAAATTACTTTTGAGTCAGTGAAGCGCGTAGTAAACTGGGAACCACGGCTGGGCCGCACCCCGAATAATTCCACCTAGGGCAGAGTGGATAACCCCGGTGCCTCCCGAGGCCGTGGTGTGGTTGGGGGAGGAAGTAGGCGAAGCAAGGTCATCCGCAGACTGCGTGTCAAACTTTCGCTCCCTGCGTATCTCAAATGGCATCCGGAGTTTTCGGTGGAATTCCTCGAAAAGGTTCGCCCGGATCCATACAACCGTCAGCCGCAGAGCCCAGGCCCGATCCGTCAACGCGGTCAAGGTAAATCCATCATTGACGAAATCCTCGATAAGGGCGTACGCGAATACGGAACCTTTTTTGAAGTCAGATGGATTGGGCATCCCAAACCCAAATGGAACTGGAGGCAACGGGCCCACGGACTTGCTCCCATCTTTAACAAGATGATCGACGCGGTAAGCCTCGAATATGTGAAGAAACTACTCCAGAATTCGCTTGCTCCATAGTGAGTTCCACTTTGAGATACTCACTAAGAACGGAGCTCTATGCCAACCTTCCTGCTGAGTTCCTTGCTTTGGCGGGGGAGGTCTTTCGACTACCCTTGGGTGGATTCCAAGGCGACCCGATATCCTCGAGGTCTCCGACTTTCTTCTTCTTTTTCAGGAAAGTGAAAAAAAAACTTCTTCTTTACAAGCTTTCCCCTCTTCCCAAAGATCTGTGGCATGGAATTGGATTTGCACCGATTGAGGCAGATGCCGAGCCGCTTTTTTGTCCAGCGTCGGCCCCGTTAACGAGTTGGTCTTGATAGACATGGGGTCAGTGGTCTAGACAAGAGGAAATCGGCTATTACCATCAAGTTAATCAACACCGACCTTCAAACTCGGCCGGTTAAGATTCCTCCCTGTCTAGTGGCTCCTCTTTTGGTCAGAGGCCGCAGACAACATACTAGCCATGATATCGCAGAACTAGGTTCCACGCGAAAGCGGTCGACTCGACTGTCCAGCCTTTGCGTGTTGCCCTGCTTCAGCTTGTGGGGTTTCCACAGACCTATTTCTGGCCTCCTCGAAGAAAGCGCTGCCCTGCTATCAGGGCAAGAGGCGGCCTTCCGAAACGGCCGAGGTTTAGGCTTCTTTCATACACACCGATCGCCAGTTCAGTAATATCAACTCACCACGGCCCTCGACCTCCTCAGGAAATTTATTATGCCCCTACCTAGCGACCTAAGCGCTGGAGAGATGTGGTATAGTGGCACGAGCATGGGAATCTAACGCTGTCCGGTACCTTCGGGTACTGGTACTGACCCGACGACTATAGCCGATCTTTATCGACCTCGTCACTCCCGAAACGGAATGCTGTACCGAAGCTGCTGGGGGTAATTGGCTTGGCTGGGGACTCTGCCGTACAGCACCACCCAAATGGTGATGCGTGCCGACTTGGTTATATACACCGTCCACGTCACCATCCGCCTCAGCTACGCTTGGAACCTCGCCTCCTATCTATACTACTGTAAATATATAAACCCCGGCGACCCCACAGCGTTCCGACATCTGCTAAATCGTTCGACCTTCTACGCAGAATTGGCAGCACCGACGGAGATATCCTAACTGTCTAGTTTGTGTGTGTCTGCGATAGAGAGCCTTCCGATAATAAAGGGAACTGGAATTAACCCCGAAGGCTTCCGAGAGCCCGTGAGCCACGAGCAGATCTCACAAAAGGTTTCTGTTATCTATCTTGGGCCTAAATGGTCAAGTTCCCTTCTGGAGGCCGGGCCGGTATGGTAAGCCTGTGTCGAACTTTTCAAATTTGACGCGGACGACTTCCCAATGCCGGCGTGGAAGTCGTATAATGCTTTGATGGGGAAAACGTCCCTTGCCTGAGTATCGATCTAGTGGCTGAAGGATCATCAGTAAAGGAGGATAATCGTCCGGCATGCTTCACCGAGAATGCGAATCAAGCTGCGTCAATGACGACAGAGGCACCAAAGAATCTCATTTTGGGCTCGATTCAACTGTCGGTTGACCTCTTGGGCTTGGCCTTCCGCCTCGTTTCCCTCAATCGGCCTGATATGTGGTTGGCACTTTCACTACTTCCTCTGCGATATTCGCCTAGATATAAGACCTCCCCCTCCAATTCCTTTTTTTGGTCCCATTTAGCACACCTAGGACTTATCTCCTATCGAAATTTTTCTTCTCCGAGAAAGGCCGAAAGTATGACACAGCCTCGGCTTAGCGGCATGGGAATCGACGGGTTCTGTAGCCCCTATGGCCTTTTGATCGTGGAGCTCTGGGAAGAATGCACATATTCTGCATCGTTTCATAGGCACCCCAATGGGATATAGGCTCCCGACTGAGATCCCATTCCTTATATAGATATCTATATTTATAGATCTACAACCCTGCAGCACGCCATGAGCTCCAGGTCGTCTTTGGGCAGGTGCTCGAAGGTACGCGGGAAAGGTTCCGTCCGTCCTCGACTTCGTCCCCATGGGCATCGTTGGAATCTTCGGGTTCGCGGGATCCGGGAAGACCGAAACGATTGCTGTGACTACGATGGTACCTCTGGCGAACCCAAGCATCGTCAAGGTGTACGGCTCGGCGCCAACTATGTAGCCATTTCCAATCTCGCTGAGCGCCTGGACGGGGTTAGCGCAAGGATCGCCGACACGATCGACCGTACGCCTCGTGGTCGTTCGCGGATACACCATGAGGGACGAGGTAACCGCCTTCATCAAAAGCGTGCCAAGGGTACGTGTTGGAGGGAGCCTAGATGGATGGGCCCCAGCGGGTTCTACGAGTAAGGAGACCCTTCTTACTGATCCCGGATCCTCAGACGATGCAGTGGATCATATCGGCGCCACCTTGACAACACTGCCGCCTTCGCTCACGCTGCCCCCGGCCCATGCAAATGTTTATTTACCCTACTGGATGGAGAACGGCGGCAGCAGATGCCTTGACAAGTGTATCTACCTGCCTATCTGCCTTCATCTCTTGCCACATTAGTAGGCTCATTTCGCCGACCCAGTTGTTGAGAAATGAATCCGCCACAGGCTTTTCCATCGCGAGAGGAATCCGGCAGCAAATTCAAGTCCTGCTTGTTTTTGGAGATGGTCCTACCAATTAAGCTATCACATCCGGCCTCAAGACATTCCAACTCGGAGGGATCCAGGGGTGATGTTGGCACAAACAGATCGTAACCTCAACTATCCGTGGCGTATACTTCTCCTTGATGCCCTTACATATATATCTACCCACCATCTATTCTTCGTCTCTCAAACGTATACTCGCTCGTGCAAACACTCCAGTCAACCTCAGCATCTATCAATACTTCCGAAACGACACGACGTGATGATATCCTCGAACGATTTACCAGGACGACTCCGACATGGACTAGGCTAAGGGGGGAGAAGGACCATGGAAAAGAACCCTTCTATGGTCCTTCTCTCCCTTCGTCCCGCGGGGTTTCCTGTATTGTTTTTTCTTTTATCATGACTGCTCGCCAACCTTGGGTCAATTTGCAGTGGCAATATTGCAAAGTCAGGTTGCTCTAGTCAAGCCTTATGGAACATAGCAACCGTCTCACACATACCAGTCAACTTTCAACAAATCGCGGACAGAATAAACATGAACACTGGAATAGCAAGAATATAGTTATAAGGAAAGCAGCGGGTACTTCCCCGTTTTCTCCGATAGCGATTAGGCTGCGATCGCGAAGGAAGAACGGGTGATAAGAGCGACAGGGGACCACCGCAGGCCCAAGGTGCGATGGGAAGCAACCCTCGTCGAAGAGTAGAAGAAAGATGGCAGAATACCTCCTGTTCGGGACTCTTGCTTGTAACTAAAGTTGGGTTGACACGTCTCTGTCCGCTTCACTGCGTGACTTCGAAGGTTATACACAATTGAGATCGAACCGATTGCTCCAATACGATGTCGCTATGAAAACCAATCCTTCTGCACCAGTAACTTACCAAGAGCCCCCTCGGTCGGAGACTCTTTGGCCATGTAGCTTCCAACGCCTACCTTGAAAGGAGCAAAGCACCTGCATATCATAGACGATATACAACCCACAGATACGATATCTACCTAGTCTTCGACGATGGAACGTTCTCAAGCTAAGGCTGCTAGGCTTTGTATATAAGGGCTGTGAATGATGCTTCCTAGCTTTAAGACAATTTAAAGAAAACAAAATGACCGCGTATCTTCTGTTGTGTATGCTTGGCACAAGAAAACCGAACCTATCGGCCAATGCTGCAGCAATCCTCGTATCTCTTGAGGAATCTGGATCCCCCTCCAATGGGGAGACGGGACAATACAATTGACACAGATGAATGGAGCGCTTTTGTCGATACTCTCATGAAGGCAACGAAGGATATTACCAGCGACCCATAAACCATCCTCTCCTGGGTGTAGGTAGACATTGCCAACAGCACGAAGACCATTTGCAACGCGAGCTCAGTGAAACAATAGTCTGCGAGGCAGCAAGCAAGAGAAGACCCCGGACATGAAGAGACTACTTCAAACTTCCTGGCAGACCAACTCGCAGTGATAAGACTTCTCTGGGGCGTCCGTCGGCTATTAGACATTGTCCTTGCTATATAGAGGTATACCTAACTGCCGCTGACCCTAGACTCGGGAACTATTACGGCGGCTGCCGTCACTATCTGGATCCACAATGACAATGCCGCGGATCAAGCTACTAACATCCTAGGCTACTACTTGAGATTAGCATGAAAGGCTGCAAGAGTGATCACAGATCTTGGAAACGCCGGAGCAAACAACGGCTTACAGATGTATGTCGAGGTGAAACATCAGGATTCCCTCCAAGACTGGTGTTAGATATGAAAAGGAGGACCTCACCTCTTCCTTAGATTCCGTCATCACGAATGCCAGCTTTCTTTTTCATTTGGAAACAGCGCTAAAAGCCTCGCAAGGCCTTCTTCTTAAGCTCACTCAGAAGCCACTGAACCTGTCAGAAACGCGCCGACAGTGAATTTGGCTTGATGATAACTCCGCGGGGACGTACTGGTTGCCGCGTCTTTTCTCGCTGTGTATCCTTCTCCCCCTTCTACATTCTGATGGTCCTCGACGGCTAGCCTCCTCGGCGTCTGAGGGGTTGAACAACACATCTCTAGGCATGCCCGCCTAGATGGATCCGTGCCGTTTTGCGACGCTATAAAAAAACGATAGACGGAGACGATGTACGGATAATGGCGTGATTCAAAGCAGCGAAGCTGAGTTTACCCGCCCCTTTCGTCCTTCAGTAGGATCTATATAGGACGATTAGAATTATAAGCTGTACAAGGATGTTCAAAAAGGACATTTACACGAAGAATTTCCTCCATGACCCTGAGAGTGAAGAGCAGGCAGGCTAAAGGCCTTGAAATTTGCGCCCCCCAATGGCTCGAATAGCGACAACGCCGAAGACAACGCTTCTCGGTGTACAGGGTGGCTCCCCCTTTAAGATAGGGAGAGCCGTAGCCATCCTACTATCGAATTGTCATATTATTCGCAGCAGATCTAAGCACGGCGTACAAAAGGAATTGCTTCTCCCTCATCCGTGCTAACCCTATTCTCCCAAGTATGTCTGGATTCCATAGGCCAATACCCACAAACGAGGAACCAACAAGTCCTTAGGAGGGGATATCCCAAAACCATCGAAAAGTCTTTAGTAGATTCAGCTCATATTCTCAAATCCACGGGGTTTTCTCTTGACCCAGAGAGTATCAAGTCCTTTCCGGATTTTACCAGCGGCGTACATAGAGACAACATATTCATTAGTTACTTGCGTGGGAACCACAACGGATGGGGTCGAAAGGACGTTTACGCGTAATACCGACATGGTATTCGGTGGAAGCATTGACGTGAAACCATACCAATGTTATACGAACAACACGATGGCCTCCTTGAAGAGGGGCAAGCTGCCATATTCTACTTCGGATAAACTTCTTCATTTGAACATAGCCTTGTTTAATGCTCGTTTAACACGTAACATCCTTCATTCTCTATCCCGTTCTTCTTGAAGTCTCGGTTTTCTCCTTGGCTGAAAAGACGTTTGGTTGATTTGATGGTCTTGCTCGACTCTGTCAAAGCCCCTAGATATGATCCATAAAGGCCTCCTTTAAAGGCAAGTGCTTCGTAGGCAAATGGCCATGCAGTTGATGAAGTAGTTGGTTTGGTCTGGTCAGCGAGCAAGGAAGCCATGTTCTCCCTGTCTGATGGAACATAATACAGATATCCCCCTACGTGCTTCAGTTAGAATATCTTTGTGATGTTCTATTCTGTCCATTATTTCTTATATATAGCAATTCGAGCTTCATTCGTTAACGAATCGATAAAAGTTGTTTGTCTCGTGAAGTTTCGCCGTGTTCAAGCTAACGAGCGACTGGAACCAGCTAGAAACCCGGAGGCAAATTCAAGTAGTTTATATCTAATACTTTCCCCAGACCCCTCTCTCGCAAAGGTAATAGTAAAATTAATAGGAAAATAATAACTATTTTATCTTTTTATCGACAGTTAACCGAACATTCCGGCTCTATCCCCTATAAACTAGCGAATTCCCTCAAAGCCCATAGCGGCGACCTTACGAAAATAAGTTGTCCAGGCCGGAAAAGTCATCGATGGATGCGCCTTGTGCAATTAAATAGTGCTCGATATGAGAGTGGTTATTGAAATATGCAACTTGAGCTGGAGTTTGGCCTTGAAAATCTTGTTGATCGATGTCGATATTGGTAGTATCAAGAAGAAGCTGCACAATAGCCTCATGGCCATTCCCAGCAGCCCAGTGTAGTGGTGTCTGGCTATAGTCATCTTCTTTGACATTAGGATCAACACTGCCAGTATCAAGAAGAAGCTTCACAATAGCCTCATGGCCATTCCCAGCAGCCCGGTATAGTGGTGTCCGGCCAAAGCCATCTTTAATATCAGGATCGACACTTCCGGTATCGAGAAGAAGCTTTATAACAGCCTTATGGCCATTCTCAGCAGCCCGGTGTAGTGGTGTCTGGCTAAGGTCATCTTTAATATTAGGATCACTTCCAGTATTGAGAAGAAGCTCCACAACAGCCTCATGGCCATTCTCAGCAGCCCGGTGTAGTGGTGTCTGGCCAAAGCCATCTTTAATATGAGGATCACTTCCAGTATCGAGAAGAAGCTTCACAACAGCCTCATGGCCATTCCTAGCAGCCCGGTGTAGTAGTGTCCGGCCAAGGCCATCTTTAATATCAGGATCGACACTTCCAGTATCAAGAAGAAGCTTCATAATAGCCTCATGGCCATTCTCAGCAACCCAGTGTAGTGGCGTCTGGCCATAGCCATCTTTGATATCAGGATCGACATCAGCAGTATTAAGAAGAGCCTTGAATATGAACTTAATTCCGAAATATGCTGCTAGATGAAGCGCCGAAGTCTCACGTGGGAAGTTTTGGCTATCATGGAAATCTCTAGCCCACCATCTTTTCATAGCGAATAATGCTTGGACCCCTGCCTCAAAGTTCCTTTTTCTCCCTATAAAGTTCAATACTACTTGTGTTGTCTCTTCCTGTGGCAAGGTTTCGAATTCTTGGCTACCGTCTAGAGCATTGCGAGCGTGATGTCCCCAATTGCGAGCAGCGTAATCGTAGAGTTGGTTCGAATGTAGCCGCTCCTCAAAATCGCTATCTGTCCGAGAAGGCCCGCTCCTAAAGACGTCAAATGAGAGGTAAGTAGCACAAATTGCCGTAATATCTGCCTCAGCAGTCGGAAACAGCCGTGCTTGAGTCCGTCGGAAGTACTCTTGCGTTGTATAGTGCACGAGGCGGATGATATGGCACTCCTCGTCAACTGTGACCAATCCGGCACAGACTGAAACCATTCGGCCGACCCGCGTCATTTTCTGTTCGTTAAGCTCAAGATCGCCGACATCTACTGCAAGAGCAGTCTGGATTTCTGATGTTGTCAGGGGTCTTCGGCCGCAGACTATCCAGTATAGAACTTTCTGCGCGAGCTTTCGAAAGCCTGGCTTCTGGTCCGCGATCCTCCTCATGGCTTCGTCATATGCTCCATCCAATACTTTCTGCTGCTCGACTTCTTTTGATCCTGAGGTTTGCACCTGGAACTGCTTCAGCGCTTTTCTAACTTCCCACGCCGAAGTCGTATCGTCGAGCGCATCGAGGTAAAGCTTCGCCAAGAGAAACCTGAGAAGAGTTAGGAGAATTTCCACCACGGAGTTACATCTCAACGTACATTCCATCAACAGCTTGCGATATTACCCCCTTGATCTCCTCCTGTAGATCCTCGTCCCAGTCGTCGAACGAATCCAGGATTTTCATATGACTGTCCAAATACCGCTCTATGTCTTCCCTGGTTGCTCGAATTTCTAACCACGGCTTCTCATCAAACTTGCTAGTGATGTCTGGGATGAACCTTGCTGTCATGAGGAGGCTTGTATTGCATTTCTCCTGGATGGCAAACATTTCAGAGAGGAACTTGTCTCGGCATCGTTTATCCGTCTGGCACTCGTCAAGGGCATCAACGATAATGAAAACCCTCGTGTACGAAGCAGCGACAGACTGGAGGGCCTTTGAAAGTTCATCAGTGGATGGTCGTGTCTGACGGGGGTCGTGCCGCTCATAAAGCTCCGCTACAACCCTCGGCGTGGATGGCTTTGTCCTGCTGAGCTGCAGAAGAAGGCTAGCGAGCAGGTTGTCAAGTTGTTGATTCTCTCTCTCTCGAAAGTTGCAATAAATGTAGGCAATTCCAACGTCTAGGTCTTGACTAAACTCGCCGATGACGTGCTCGATAACGATTGCAGTAAGAATCGTCTTTCCCGCCCCAGGAATTCCCGGGCAGAAGAGGGTCTGTTTATCCTTCCCAAGCCACGTTCGAAATTCTTGTGAGACCAGAAGCCAATCGCCCGTTTTTAGGCCCCTCCTTTGGATGTAATCGCTCTGTTGGGAGCCATAGTCAACAGTGGAAAGCCAGTTGTGGACCAGCATATGCTCTTCGCTTCGCTCGCGATTGTCTTGGCGCTCGTGCAGCCTCTTAACGGACGCTTGAGTCTCCACTGCCACCTTGCTGTTATACTAAGCATACTGGTATGTATTGGAGCTTGGGAGACGGAGACAGTACCTTGTCAGACTCTGAGTAAAGGCACCCAGGCATGCCACATTCAAATGCATGCGTGAGCGGAGTTCTTGGATGTCCTTCGGCTCCAACATCAACCTCTTCCAGGTCCGTTGAGCTTTCCCACGTATTCCGTGGGCATTTGAATGTTCGAGGCTGGAATATTGATTCACAACATTTCCAACAGCAGTGACAACATTGTGGCACTCCTCAAGGAGAGCCTTTAGTTGTTTCTCTTGCCAGTCGGTCAGATGGTGCTCTGGCAGAAGGGTTTTGATGTCTTTGAGGACGCTGGTAAGACTCGACACCCTGTTTGGAACTGTATTAGCTTCGGCGATGTAGAGACCCGACGAACATACTCATTTGATATGGCTTTGAATTGGGCTGGTGCATTGGTAAATCGATCGCGCAATTCCCTCGCTTTGTCGATTATGGCGATGAAATCGCCCACTGAAAAGCCAAAGCTCATTGTGAGACGCTTCCGAAAGTAGGCGCATCTACGAACCGATACGTTCGTAGAATACAGATGACGCTTCTGAAAGTGGACGTATCTACGAACGGATATGCGGGTGGAAGATAAAACTAATATAATCGATGTTCCGGAATTTGATCTCGAGGGGAGAAGGCATCAAATGCGAATCCTTGACGGTGGTCTGTTAGTGACAGCCCGACAATACCAGCCTGGCTGTTTGGTCGGCGCGGGGTCGACGTGAGGCTGCGCGGGGTAATGCCTCCCATGCATGAATTGGAAGCCTGGACTACTTGGAGGCTTGGAGGGCTATGTGCATTGTCGTTTAGGGACAAAGCCTCAGGGTAAAACACAGCGGTAGCCTGCCGACAGAGATCGACTCCTAAGCGCACTTCGTATCCTTTCCACGTGCTATATGAGCCCCCGCCCAAAACCTGTGGCCGAAGCAATACACGTCAACCCACCCGTGTTTGACGAGCCATATTCCCTGCGCTCTGTGAATACACATTTCCGATGAATGCTCTATGCTCATCTTTCGGACGTCCAAAGTGAACGGAGGCTAGCTCGACGCCACAGGCGGTTTCTGGCTTAGGAAAGACTACCTCTGCTCACCTGTCTTCCGGAGGCTATCGATGGCGTTTATAAAAAGCTCCGAAGAAGATGGATACCCACAAGTGGATGGACCATGGTTCAACATGCCGGCCAGCCACGTCGGTAACTATATTCTGTTGGAGACCGTGGTCCCGAGGAAAGAGAATCAGCGGGCTGTGGCTAAGGAATCCGGCATTACGGCTCCTGCAGTGGTGGCGCCCCGTCAGGAACGCCCGGTGGACGCGGTAGAAGGCATTTGTTCTGGTACTGGAGGACGCCACCTGCTTGTCGCGTTCCATTACCATCAGTGGTCGGTTCCTTCTCTTGTGGCTGGTGACAAGCCCATGGAAGAATGGATTTCGGGGGGCTCAATAGACAAAAGAATGATCGTCAGTCAGTCAAGCAACGCTTTCTATTATGGTGAGAGACAAGTCTAGCTTTCAGGCACACATCTGGTTCGCTCGTCCTACCTTGGTAGGACTGTGACCATTTAAGAGTTTCCACAGGTTTCTAAGAGCTTTTAGATATCCATCCTTTTCAAACCCGGGAATTCCCCGACTTCTTTTGCCACTTTGAGAAAGCAAATGAGATAGCGATCTCAGGTCCAACACAGCTAATACCACCCGGAAGACAGTGATGGAGCGTGTCTCGTGCATATTCCATACAAATACTCGCCACCTTGGAAAGTAAAATATATAAACAACATTTCCCCTAGGACCCTCCTTCAACAAAGGGAATAGAAAATAACATAATCGCTTAAGGTATTCAAGTTGTATCTTGGCCATACCTCGGCGCTGGCGTCAAGTGTGTCTAGTCATAGTCGCGATCCTTTCCAGCAGCTTGATTATTACATTATGGCGCCAGCATCGAGAAGCTGCTGAACTGTCGTATCGTGGCCCTTCCCGGAAGCCTCGTGAAGTGGTGTCCTGCCATGATGATCCTTTGCATGGATATCAGCGCCAGCATCGAGAAGCTGCTGGACTGTTGTATCGCGGCCCCACCTGGAAGCCTCGTGAAGTGGTGTCCCGCCATAACGATCCTTTGCATGGATATCAGCGCCAGCATCGAGAAGCTGCTGGACTGTCGTATCGTGGCCCTTCCCGGAAGCCTCGTGAAGTGGTGTCCCGCCATGATGATCCTTTGCATGGATATCAGCGCCAGCATCGAGAAGCTGCTGGACTGTTGTATCGTGGCCCTTCCCGGAAGCCTCGTGAAGTGGTGTCCTGCCATAACGATCCTTTGTATTAACATCAGCACCAGCGCCGAGAAACCGCCTTACTGCACTGTTACGGAGGAGTCGTTGCAAGACTTTGACGTAGCCTCCACCAGCAGCCCAGGAAACTGCCGACCTTCCAAATCTACTATCCTTGAGGTTCACACCCTTTAAAACCTTCTTAGGAAGCTGCTCTACAATATAGATTAGACCAAAATAAGATGGGACTAAAAGAGGTGTATCGTGGCTTGGCACATCTTGTATCGAAAATTTTCGATATATTTCAAACCACATTGAGGTTGGCTGGCCTGGACGACAGTATAATATTGCTTTCTTAACCGCCCAATTATCGTCGCTACTCCATTTTGCTTCGCGAAAGTGATCGGCCCAGTTCTGCGCTGCATATTGTAAGAGTGTACGTGTTTTGAGATACTGATCTTGATCTGTACTTGCTCCAAAGCTAGTTAGATCGAAATCTAATAGAGAGAGCCGCTGTATACAGATCTCAGCAAGGACACGATGCGACTCCTGGGGATAAAAGGAAAATTGCCACTGGTTGGTAAGAGGTGGCGAGGATTCTGAGAGTGGGACCAAGTACTCGCGTGCAGTTTGATGAAGTAGGTAAACTTTAGAGTCGACAATGATGATAAAAAGCCCACAAAGCTGCCTGATATAATCATAGAATTTTTCCTCTGGTGCAAGACCTAGGTCGCTAATTGATTGATGTTCAGGACCTATTGTTAAAGCTAGGGCCATCTCTGGAAGAGTAAGTGGCCTTGCTGCTGCCACAATAATATGAAGAAGTTTCCTAGTGAGGTCAGGATCTCGACTTTTCGATAGGATCCTCTCATATACGTCAGAAACTGTGTGAATATTGCGAATTTCCGATCGAATTTTGCTTGGTGTGAGAAGGATGCAATTCTGCAACTCGTTGAAGATCAGGTGAACCCATAAGTAAGTGCGGTTTGGGATTTGAGAAAGTTCTTCTTTGAGGACATTCTCCTCCTCAAGGCCAAGTTCACATCTTCTCCTAATCTCTTCTATTCGGCTCTTGATAACTATATCAATCTCAGAGGATATCTTGGCTGTCTCCTCCTCATTTTCTCCACTTAGGTGGATTGTAGGTAGCTGGCATTCTACCCTAAAACGGCTCTTAATATCCGCATAGGGCCGGCTAGTGAGAAGGAACTTTAGTGGCAGACTGCCTATTGTTGTTTGTGAGGAGAACTTGCTAATGGCATCGATTAGCTGATTCCTCCCCGTAATTTCGCATTCATCAAGAGCATCGAAGATACAGACAACCTCTCTCCTCTGATGGCCATGGCCAGCGGTGGCGGAGAGGAGAATATCCCAGAGGTCGCTGAAGGATGTGAGAAGTGTAGCCCCTTTGTGTTCGAACTTTTCGAGGATCTGGGATGAAAAGAAGGTTGGAGAATGGTCAAAGAGTTGATGTAAAATGCAACATAATGCAGTTGCTGAAGATCGCTGGGTTTCAAAGTCCTCCTTGAAGAAGAAGTAGCACGTTGTTCTTGTAGTTGTGCTCGGCAATACTTCATCGGCCAAGTACTTAGCCAGAACCGACTTGCCGCATCCCGGATCAGCAGACACCCAGAGCGAGTGAGCTGTACTCTGACGCCAATGTTGAAAGAGCGGATGGTTTGTGAACCAGTCGCACGTCCTTTCGACTCGAGGTGGATTTCGGTCCTTGTGATCTCGGTATGGACAATAGAGTTTCTGGAGCCATTCTATCTTCTTTTGTCTCTGCTCGGAATCTAAGTGCTGAGACTGGGAACGACCTACATGTTTCCAGTAGTTAGTATTTATTGGAAGCGCTAGCTAGTGACACAGGACATTGTTTCTATTAGACTAAACATGACTGCAGAGGGCGAACAGCCGTCGTCTTTTCCTAGGCTATAGTGGGCGTGGCAAGTAACTCTCTGATGCGGCACACGCTTTTGCACAAGGTCCTGCATATTGCCTAACACTAGCTCGCAAATCGTCCTCATCTTGTAACTAGTCCGAAACTTACGAACAGTACAATACCCCTCAACGAGAACGCTGCAGGTTTTTTAAACGTGCTTCAAGCTTATCTCCGGCCACAAGGTCCGTTGATGGGGCTGATGGTAGGCTGGGAATCAGAGACTCACCGTCTTTCTCATCCCCTTTCTCACCCTGTTTCTCACTCTCTTCAAGAAGGACCTTATAGAGGTCTTGAACATTCGCTAGAACAAGCTCCAAATTGTCTTGATCCTCTTCACTTGGCCCAAACTTACAGACCGTGGAATGGTCTGCCTGTAGGCCAACCAAGTTCTCTATATCCCCTGGCAACCCAAATGTTGAGCTTGCTCTTGTCACAATCTAATTTAGACGAGAGTGGATTAGAAAGTCTGTAGATCCTAAAATCTTTAGGATAGTCTAGCTTACCTGATCACGAGTACCCCAGAAAGACACAATATGATAGTCCAGGAGCCTATGCTTCCAGTGCTCTTGCATGATGTCACTGAATATTCCGCCATCGCGTAGCGTGGCTAAGAGGCTGCCACCTTCCTGGAAGCCTAGAGAACGGGCAATCCCCTCTGCAATGCTTCCAATGTTGATGACAGTTCTCTCTCCGCCATGATGAGGCACAGCAAAAAAAGCAAGCGCCCTTGATGCTCTCTTAATATCCTTGTATTTCTGGTTGTTAAAGGCGTTTATTAAGGCCTGTTTGATGAGAAGACCTCCAAGACTATGGCCTAAGAGTAGCAGTGGCCTATGGGGGTCATCGCTTCTTTTGACTCTCAGTCTCTCTAAGAAGTTATTTGACTTGTCGATAAAGGTCTCCCTGCTTTTGCCGTAGACAGCTGTGGAATCATACTTGTAGATGAAGATTCGGGACTGAGGAAGTTTTTTGGGAAGTTCATCACGGAGCCAAAAACTGCTTTCAGGTCCCGTCCACGTGTCTTCGGCGTGTTTGGCGGCTGGCTTGTTTTTCGGGTTGAGACTATGAACTGCGACTACGCTGAAAAACGGTCAATAAGACAGTCAAATATATCAAGCGACGATGCCCGCCCTCATGGTACTGGCCTCTGCCGGGAGAGCTGACAACGTACTCGACTTTCTCAGTGTGTTCTCCACCTCCCTTTGGATCAGGAGGGTATATCTGGACAAGAGACTATATGACTTTAGCCATCGGCTGTGGGATAATACATAAAGCACAAGCATCACTTGGGATTAGAACCAACCATTGTCAGATCCTAATTTCAAATCCAATCGGCTCGATGGCAACGTTTCGAGGTCTGGTCTGCGTGATACTGAGAAATAAGATTTGCAGGTATCAACCATGAAGGAGGAAAAGTGTGAAGGGGGAAGAGCGTGGAGGAAGAACATGGAGGAAAAACGGGAAGGAGGAAGAAGTGGCTAGAATTGAGCACCAGGCTGTAAAGCGGGGAAGGTCCAAATGAGTATGCACAAGTTCATGTTCAGCTTGCCAAGTTTTGATGTGAGCGGCTCGGCCCTAGCCACTCGGAACCTACCACGCCCTGGAGTCTGTGAACTAGATGATTGGTCCGTGGGCCGCATGTCGAGAACGATGCTTCTAGGCTGTATCCTCAGAGGAGCACGGGGATGACATCGCCCACTGAATACCTCGGTGCCAAAGCTCCCTATGAATACGCCTCCGGAAGTGGATGTGCTCTGCGAACCGATGTTCTCGTAGAATAAAAAGCTACTATAGTCGATGCTTAGCTGTTTGGTTCCGGGGGAAGGGGCAGGGTTCGTTGGTGACAGCCTGCCTGTTGGGTCGGGGCGGGGTCGAGGTAAGGCTGCGCGGGGTAATACGCCAGGTACGGAATGGAATGGAAGCCCGACGACTACTCGGAGGGTGATATGCATTCTCGTTTGTGGCAAAGTCTCGGTAGAGAACACGGTGACAGCCTGGCGACATAGATCGGCTCTGAAGCGCACTTTAAATTGCTGAAGAAGCATGCGCTTTATATCACATTTTCCCAGCGTTCCGCGAATGTTAAGAGCGGCAGCCCTGGTGAAGCTGGCCCGGAGGATCATGAGGATGATGATGGAGGTTACGCTGACTGCGAGCAGAGGGCGGTGTCCTGCCTACGGTGGAGAGGGTGGGTTGGATCACCGCTTGCGAGAGAAAATCTTCACCAACAGCATGGTCATTAGGAAATAGAACTGTTTTTCCCTTTGATTCCCACGGGTTCTGAGCGACGACGCTATGTAGCGGTGAACAGTTGTGCTAAGGCGTAGAACTTATATAGAAAAAGCCGGTGAGATTTGGCCAGGAAACATCGCGGGTGTCGACCAGGGGATCAAATAACAAGAGGGTCGCTGGAGGGAGAGGGAGAGAGAGAGGGAGAATCCGTGTAGCAGGTTAGGTCTATTGACGTTTTAATAGACACTCGTGATACCAAACGAGACGAGTCCGTGATGTACCCAATATACAATTTTAAACTCCGTGAACTGCCGGCTCCCCATTACGCCTATTGAGAGACCAACCCCTTCATATGCTGCAATACCGTGACAATCGCAGAATCCAAGCCTTCCATGCGTAACAGCGCGTCTATCCAGGCAACCAGTTTGGCTTGGAGGGCAGCCTTATCCTCCGTACGACTCACCCCTTCGCTTAACCTCGCGAATACCGTGCGCAGACCACGGGGGAAGTCAGCAGTATAAGGAGATACACCCGCAACAGGCTGTTGGATATAGCAGAAACAAGTCTCGGCCGAAGTGGGATAGCTCTCCAGCATGGTATCCATGACGTTCTGAAGGATTTTGGGTCCGGCAGCGACGGTGGTAATAAAGTCGGAAAACATGCCGAAAAATTCTTCCGCCACGGTCGGTGAAAAGAAGGCCTGTTTCCTGCTGACGTCGAAGATGGCTATGGGAATGGCACCGTCTAGCGCGGGGTTGTTGAGCGTTTCCTTTGTCTCGGCATTGAACACCTTGTTCGGTTTCGTGTCAAGGACGTCGGGATCCCGAATAATAACGCCGTCCTCGTCGACACCATCGTCCTCACTGTCACTTCCACCAAGGCGCAGTTCGTCTTCGTCTTCGACCTGGCTCTCCTTGATAACATCCTTGGCCTTCTTCCCAGTCTTCTTCCTCTTCTCGTCCATCTTCTGCAACCACTCCATCTCGCACCGCGCATACTCGATCCACACCGTCCCATCCGCGACGCAGAACTTGCAACCCCTCATGAACAAACTCCTAGCCGTGGCCATATCGCCGTGGCCGGCAGACGACCTAGCAGCGAGCACCCAGAGCGCTGCGTCCGAGGGCATGAGCCTCAGCATCTTCGTCATGACCCTCCTCCACCTCTTGGAGGCCTTGACCTTGGCCATGTAGTCTAGATACTCGAGCCATAGTTCGCGGGAGAACTGGTGCCTCTCGACGCCACGGTCGTAGATTTGCAGGACGCGCGATTGGCTGGCGTGGGCGGACGTGAGGTTGCGGAGCTTGAGGCGTATGCAGCGCTTGATGCGGAGGGCGTCGAGGGATTGTTCCCATTTTGCATATTGGGAGAAGTCAGCGGGTTGGCTGCCCTGGGCTAGGATGCGATGCTCGAAATCATTTCGCTTTTGGACTATGGTGCGGATCTCTTCCTGTTCGAGAGAGGGGGATTGGGTGTTAGTAAGGCATGTTCAAGGCTCTATTGCCGGCGGTGAGGCGAGGCCGGGAGTTTCAGTCCTGCGAGTCGCAAGCTGTATGCATACCTTGGAGAAGATTTCCTTTTCCTCCCATTCACGGAGCTGGGGGACAGACCGTTCAAGGAAGAAGCGCGCCTTGTCAGCGACGTTCGACATGGTTGCGGTGGATTCACCCTATAGGAGAACCGGGTGTGCTTGTTGCTGTTTTTGCTGGTGAGTGTTGGAGTGTCGTCTCAAGAGGGTCCAAAATTATTAATTTTTTTTCCCATCATATATTTTTCTCTTTTTTCTTTCTTTTTTTCTTTTTTTCTTTTTTTTTTTTCTCGAGGTCAACGTACGTGCATGTGGGGCATATCTCTTATCAGATTTGCGATAAGCAGAAGCTATATCTTTGTTCAAACACCGAGGCAGCACGTCAAGATAAAGGACGCTTCTGACAAATGCCGGGTACGTACCGATGGAATTTGCGGACTCCGTTTTCTCCGTCGCTCCACAATTGTGCTCAAAGCTCATAATATTATCTGACATAATCTATCTAGCACGGGCCCGCTAGTGATCGAAGGACGCCAACAGCACAGTACGACAGTACGACAGTGGAGTGTGGTGGTGTTAGCCCCGCTGGAAAGTTGGCCGATCTCCCTCTGCCCTCATTTTTCGTCATTTTCGGTCTGCGGAACCTAGGCCTGATTCTGACATTAGAGCGGCCCTGGAAGTGCCTGGAGAGGGGGATGTCATTGAACCTGTGCCCAGTTGGCAACAACCCGTGTGGTGCCTGACTCTGTTTGCTAAGACCGCATCCGTCATCAATTTTTGTGTCTTCTAGCAACAATAAGGTTCGACCTGCGTTTTGCGAGTCGCGACAAGCGGAGACCGTGGAGCACCGTGGAAAAAGTGGAAAGTGCCACCGAAAAGTGAAAAGTGCCTGAAACCCGGAAGGTGGAAATCGATCGATCATTGATTGCTCTTGCTCGTGTTCATTCGTGCTCACTTCGCAGATGTCTTAACGCGCCAGTGTTTTCCCACCCCAATTTTGCAGTGTCCAAAACTGTCCCCATCATCATCCGAGGAATCCGGGCCATAGCTCCAAATCCGGTGTGACCAGTCCCAGTCTAAATTACTCTCCAAGACACCACCATCTTTTTCTTCCCCTCGATTCCTCTTCCACTACTTCTGGTGTTTTTTCCTTTCTTCCTCCGTTTTCCATCTGGATCCTTGTTCCAACCAACTTTTCCAATGGGTGTCGGTCGGTGAGAAATCCACCATCCCCATATCTCTTTCTTTTCCTTACCTGTCGTTTCTTGTTTTCCCCCTCGTTTTCCGAAATCGGTATCCGTCGCTGCGCTGTCACTCTCACCTTCGTTCCTCCGTTACCGCCACCTCTGCCGCGATCATGGGGTCCCGCTACAAGGACAAAGACGGCGGCGTGGTGCTGACCTTCAACGGCGCCTGGGTCTCTTGGTCTCATACCGTCGTGGCGTATAGTATGTGCAGCCCTTTTAATCTAGCCTTGACATTCTCGAGCTTGTAGCAGCTCGCAGCTATTTTCTACCTGTTTGCCAGCTTGGGAATGCGCGGGTCCAGCTTCCCGCGCTGCGCTTTCCCCCACAACTTGACCAGCTCTTCGCAGCTCCCCAGCATTGCCTAGCCTGGCCTGGTATACTGACCTCGTCTCCACCTTAGCCGCGTTCCTTTCCGCCCTCATCATCGGCTCTCTACTTCACTACCACAAGATCGTAAAGAACGAGTGGTTCGGCTATCCCGACGAGTGGTTCCCCTCAGTTTCTGCGACCATTGGCGACCGATACCCCGAGCGATCGATATTCCAGATCTTCATTGCCATCACCTCAGGTACGGTGCTGCTTGCTGTTTGTTCCTCTCTGGGGCTGTGCCACTCGACCCCATCATCTCCCATTTCCCCTACCACAACAAATAATTTGCGGAGGTTCTTGGCAAATCCTGCATGAATTCCTGGGCACAGCTAACAAGCTTGGCTTTCCACAAACAACAGGACCGCGATTCGCCCTCGTTGGACTATGGTACCTTCTAACGCGCAAGCCGGGCCACGCCCTGCCCAAGTTCGTCGCCGCTATGGGCCTCTTCCGCACCTTCACCTGCGGCGGCTGGACCTACATCACCTCGACCGATGATCACGACTGGCACGATATCCTCATGATTGCCTACCTTGTCGGCACTCTCCCTTGGACTCTAGGTTGCATTGCTTTGAGCCCCCCGAATACGAAGGCCATCAAGTACCGAAAATACCTGGCTACCGCCTTCTTCGGAACTCTAGTTCCCATGGTATACTTCTTCCTCCAGCACAAGATTCACCGAGTCCCTGGAGGTATGTTCCGCATCGCCCTGGGCCTTTGTCCTGGCCCCCCACCAGCGCGACTTGCCAAAGTTAGCCGCACTTCCTTTTGCTGACTCTTTTCTCCTAGCTTACACCACCTACTCCTTCTTCGAATGGTCACTCATCCTCTTCGATGTCGCCTTCGATTCGATAACCGCTCTCGATTTCTCGACCTTTGAGGTGGTAGTGAAGGACGTCAAGGGTACGACTACGGGGTACGTGCAATGGCTTCCAAAATGAGAGACGTGTACATTACCGCCACATCTCTGTTTTTTCTTACCAAATGCGAATATATCGGGGCGCGCGTCTTGGGTTTGTCCCTGGTACCGTTTCTCCCTTCGGTTTCTTTGACCATTCGTGTAAGCGCAACGTGGGAAAGAGCTGCTTCTAAGACGTTTATTCTTGTTCTTCTAGATATACAAGCAATGTGCCCTCAGCCGTGATTGAGAAAGAGTATGACGATCCCCTTTTCCGAAGTGCGGACCTGTGGGCATGCGGACCTAGAGCGCTGACGGAATATAACTTGTTCAGGAAGGAATTGCCCCTTGGGAATGTTTTGTCGTTGCGGTTCACTTGGACCGAGGCGTTCGATACGGCTGCTGAAGTCTACCATGGAGTACGTTTAATGAGATACCCGCTTCGGGGAGAGATGAGTTGCAAAAACTGACAACGACGTATAGTATGTCTTTTGGTCCGTCATCACGAGTCTGGGAGTTGCCGTGTGGTGTAAGTCTTTCCTCTCAATGGTAGCCCACCCAATTCTTGGTCTAACGATGCGCAGACTTCCCTCTCTGGCACATGGGCATCTCTGGCTACGAGGCCTTTATAATGACGACGACATCGCCGCTCCTTCTCGCGAACAAATCTATTCGATCGTACCTCGTCAACAACCAGCGCCTGCTCCATCTATTGTCGCTCGCCGGCATTGCCGCTTACCTTGTCGAGAACCCCCCGATTCGCCTGTGCATCATCGGCTTTGGTGTTTTCATGTCATGTCTCGCCTGGGCGACCACCTTCTACGCCGAATCGATCCACGAGGTCCGACTTGAGAGCAAGATCCTCGCATTGGCCGTCGGTCTGATCCTTTCATCCACGATGAAGTTCGCATGGTGGACCAACAACCCCATCTGGCCCATCATGCATGCGGCTAACGGCGGTTGGAACGGAACTGGTCTTGTTCTTGGTGTTTTGGCTGTGCTGAGATTTACGCGCAGGGCACCTCTGACGTCTGGACAGGCACCGGCCTCCCCAAAGGGAGGTTCTGCGATCCTCGCGGCTTTCGGCTTCGCAGGCTTGTTCTTTGGTCTACACTCGCTCCTCTCCGATACGAGCACGATGATTTTGTGGGTCTGGGAGGGATTCCCCATCCGGGGACCCTACTCTTCCACTCACGGCTGGTGCACCGTGGCCGCCATGAGTGCCGGTCTCATTGTCAGCCTGTACCGCCCCAACCTCGTCACGAGCTGGGCCGCCTACGCCGTCGGCTGCGCGGGTGCGGCGGTTCTTACCCTATACTCGCACTGGCTCGGTTTCTACGGCGCACTTACGATCGCTACCTACCTCATGTCCATCGCCATTCCCTTCATCAGCAATGCCTCGCGACAGAATCCCGTGATAACGTTTGGCGTTGGTTTCCTCATCTACAACTTCATGGTGCTCTTCCACGTGTGGGTTGTTGCTTACGCGTTTGTACCCGGTGGACCGTTCCTGCGCGAACACACCGACTGGATCATGATTAGCTTGATGACACTCATCGGATGTGGCGTGTACGATTTGCACGCGCAACGCGCTAAGGCGGATGGCAAGCGGCCCGTTGTTCGGAGACACTCACCGTCTCAGTACAAGAAATACCACGCCGCTGCGACTGCTCTCATTAACATCCTGTTTCTCTCTGCGACGGTTAGGCGCGTGCCGTCCAACGACTACAAATCTTACCACCCCGAGGAACACCTCATAACAGCGGGTATCTGGACGATTCACTTCTCCCTCGACAACGACATGTGGTCATCGGAATACCGCATGCGCGACCTTATCAAGGAGCTCGAGATCGACGTTATCGGTCTCCTCGAGTCTGACCTCCAGCGCATCATCATGGGTAACCGCGACACGACACAGTTCCTCGCCGAGGATCTGGGCATGTACGTCGATTACGGTCCGGGCCCCAACAAGCACACGTGGGGTGCCGCGCTCCTCAGCAAATTCCCCATCCTCAACTCGACGCATCACCTCCTCCCTAGCCCCGTGGGAGAGCTCGCGCCGGCGATCCACGCCACGCTCGACGTCTACGGACGACTGGTCGACGTGTTCGTGTTCCACTCGGGCCAGGAGGAGGACGTCGAGGATAGGCGTCTCCAGAGCGAGTACCTCTCCAAGCTCATGGGCTCGACCGACCGACCGGCCTTCCTCCTTTCGTACCTCGTGACGAAGCCGCTCAAGGGCAACTACAACAAGCACGTCTCTGCCGTGTCGGGCATGCACGACGTCGACCCGTCGGACTGGGACAGGTGGTGCGAGTACATCCTATTCAAGGGCTTGCAGCGCGTAGGCTACGCGCGCGTGAGCCGTAGCACCATTACCGATACGGAGCTGCAGGTGGCCAAGTTCGTAGTCCCCGAGACGGAGGCCAAGAGCGCTGAGCTCGAGGCCATGGATGCTGAGGCGAGGAACAGGAGAACGACGGAGGCGGAGGTGCCTCCTGGGTGGAGGTTCCCTGCGATGTTTAGGGGGGATGGCGTGAGGGGTCATAGGTATCATGTGTTTGATGAGCCGAGGTATTATAATTAGGAAATGATAATTTGATGGGAGGTTGGGTTTTGTGCAGGGGGGAGGCTTAGATCTAGGCATGGATCTATTGTGTTCTAGTATTATATATGGATAAGGATATCCAACGAATGAAAGGAGGAAGGGGGGGGGGGTTTCTAATGATACGGAGGGATGGATATCAACGGGGTAGGGCGTTCTTTTTTAATTCATTCTATGATGAGGAGAAGGAGCTTGAGGGGTTTTCTTTTACGGATGAGGAGATAATGGGAGGATTTTTGGAACCTTTCTGTTAGCTCATCCCCCCGGTTTTGTTTCTTCATACTTAATGTTGTAAGATACTTTGACCAATGTTTTCTTGTCTTTCCAACAGTGAGTAGGCGAGAAGATCTCGATTGAGGTGAGAAATTCTTTGTTCACGAAGTTTAATAGAGTAGTAGAGTCGAGCCAGCGAGGCGAGGCATAGCAGAGAGGAGAGACTTTGGGAACGGCCAGGGCACAGGGCTGAAGCTGGCCCCATCCCATCGACAAGACAGACAATACCCAGCCTTTACAAGAGCTGTCGGACACCGAGTCGAGTACATGCGACCATACCCACAGGAGAACTCGGAACCCCGTCCGCTCTTCCCTAGATAAGCCTGTGAGGGCCAGATTAGTAGTTTGGTCGGTGACGACAAGCGAATCCCTGGTGTTGCATGTCTTTTTTGGTCTCTTATATTTTTTATTTTTATTTTATACTTTCTTTTTCGTTTCTATTTGAGCCTCGAGTCATATGTTTCCGGTATTGAAGGAGTTCTGATATCGAGGCTTTGCATTGGAGGGCCGGGGAAACCAGGAAGGCAATTAAACTGCCAGCGCGAGTGAGAGTTCGCAGGGTCTGTTACCTCGGAGCATTTCCATTTCACATGCCGGAAATTTTTGAGGTAATCTTGCGCTGTTTTTATTCCTCCGCCGGGTGTACGGCAACGCGTATTTATGCTACATTTGCATACGTGTGTGTGGTGGAGTATTGTGCCCGCCCTCCCCAAGGCAAGGGCACGGAAGGATCGGGATCCGCTCTGCTCCGGGGCCGAAAAAAAGAGTGGGTTCCTCGGCGGACCAATAAAACGCGGCTCAACATAAGCAGAAATAAGGCCCACGATTGAGAGAGTCTCAAAAAGTCGTCTAAAAATTAAGAAAGAGGGGGAAACCGGTATTAGCTTCTTCCCGGTGGCTTTTTCTCTCACCAGTCCAGTCCAAGAAAAAGAAGGTGTGTCCTGCGTGTCTTGTCTTCCCCCCTTCCGGCTGATTGTGGAGAACCTCCGGAGAAAGCTGGTCAGCGTGTCCGAGTGTAGCCGACGCTAAGCCGTTTCCCCGGCGTAGAGGGTTCCCCGCGGCTTGTATTTAAGCCCATGACGTCGGTCAGGTCAGCGCTAAAAAATCTTAAACAAATACGGGGAAAGAGTCTGGGGTTGGATTGGGGGGTCTGGGCTCTCTGGGGAAGCTCTGGGCGCAATGCCGTGGGAAGCCGGGGTAATTGGGGATTTTTGATAGGGATCGGCCTGGGGTAGCGTAGGGCCGGGGGACGGAATGGAAAGTTGAGATAGCGGAATGAAAGGTGGAAAGGGTGATGTGATGAGGCCGAGGATTTGTTCCTGAGGACGGGGTGAGATAAATAGGTGAAGGTTATCTTGGTTCTTCTGTCTGTTTCATGACATTTTTCTTCCTGTTGTTGTGGTGATGATATCTAGTTGATTCTGGACAGAAGACGAGCTGGCTACTTCGTAGTCGATGATAGACACTAAGAGATTGGAATAGATCTCATTTTCTTTTTTTCTTCCTCCTTTTTTTCCGCTCGAGGTTGACAACTCACATCGCAGAGATGCAGTTCCATACCAGCCATATCTTCTTCTGGCTCGGTGCCGCTCTTGCGGCCGGCGCTTTCTACGTAAGTCAAGTTCGAAGATCATCGTTTCCTCCAAACGAAGCGGTATCCAGTTGGAAATAAAGGTTCTAACTCGGCCTCAAGCTCTTCGCCCTCGTCGTGTACCGCCTCTTCTTCCACCCTCTCGCCAAGTATCCCGGCCCCTGGCTCGCCAAGGTCACCAATGGCTACCAGCTCTACCACGCCTGGAAGGGTGACCGCCATCTTCAATTCTGGCGCCTCCACCAGAAATATGGTACTACTACCACCCTATCCCCAATATCCCACCCCTTCCATAGTTCCCGTCAGAATTAACAAAACTCCCCAGCCCCCGTCGTCCGCTTCGCCCCCAACGCCCTCCCCTTCAACCCGCCCACCACCCTCCGCCCCATCTCCTCCTCCCCCTCCAACCTCGTCAAAGCCCACCTCTCCAACC